>JAPYYV010010037.1:0-12705 GCA_030522625.1 Copidosoma aretas
AACAATCCCGGCAAGTCATCTTGCAAAAATTGCAGATAATGCTGAGCATTTAGTCTGTGAGGGAATTGTACAGGTCCAATCTAGAGCAGTATATGATAGCAAATAATTATGCACAAATTTTATAGAAATGTTAGTGCAATAGATTATAATTAGTTATAACCGAAAATTGAAACAATCATGAAGCGATCCTTTACCACAATACGATCGATGAGTCCAACCCATTTGTTGGTGGATAACCTTCGCTAATGTTTGGTCACAATAACCACATGCGGATCTTCATTCGACCAGTGGTGGTTATTGTGCACATTGAAGGTTCCATCCCGCCCAAAAGCCGATTCATCGGTGAAAAGAATTTTTCTCAGGAAATTCTCATCAGCAGCCATCCTCTGCTGAATTGTTCGGCAGAAATCCAATCTATTACGAATAAATAACAGAAGAAACTTGATAAACATAAAGGTCAATACGATTGTCCGATAAGTGCTTCAGAACGCTCCGAAAAGTACACGCCATTTGTAACGCGTTCATTGTCATGATAATTACATATAATTTAAGATAAATGCAAAATCAAGTAGAAACGATGTTTTTGAAATGTGTAACTGCTACCTTGCCGCTGGATCATGCTCTTCAAGATCCTGCACACGTGTGTAGTGATACGCGTGCAGGTTATTGTCTTTCTAGATCCTTTGGACCGTCGAGTACGTAATATCCGTGCGCCTCGCTATATCACGGATACATCGGGTCGGATCCTCCTCTATCATCGCAAGGACCAGTTCCTCGTTCTCCACGTTCCTCGCTCTTCTTGGAGCACCAGGAATCACCACTATATTAATTTATTGTAGACAGTCACGAGATTTATCACTTTGATTATAATTATTTCAGATTATAATCATGTTGACCTCGGCCACGTCGTGCGTCGAGCAGAACACTTCCAACAGCAAACAGTCTGTTCACTGCGCCTTGTACGACAGGTCGCGTTGGAGCGTGGCGGTCAGGGAAGAACTGTCGATACGCGGCAGCAGCAGCTGCGTTTCGATCGCACTGCCCCTAAAAAATTACCATCTCTGCGTATTCCGCGTGTGTGTACACGTGTACATGCCCTGGTCCATGCCCACCTTCAGCCATTTTCCTCTCTAGGAACTATCTAGAGAGACATTCAGATTATTTAGCGAGTAATCCTGAAACCAACGCCGTCGAGTAAAAAATGTTGGGCCAAGTAGTTTTTAAGTTATTCGCAATAGAAAAAGCGATGTTCGATGATACTTTGCCCCCATACTTTAGCCCCATACGTTGCTCCTATACTTTAGCCCATACTTGGCACCCATACTTCACCCCTATACTTTGCTCCCATACTTGGCTCCCAGACTTGGCACCCATACTTCACCCCCATACTATGCTCCTATACTTGGCTCCCATACTTCGCCTCCGTATTTTGCTCCCATACTTCACCCCCATACTTTGATCCTATACTTCAGCCCATACTTGGTTCCTATACTTCGCCCCCATACTTGGTTCCCATACGTCTCGCAGAAAGTCCCGCAGAAAGTCCCGCAGATAGTAAAACATAATCATCTTATGGGAGCCCCTGCTCTCCCCTCAACCCTCTCTGTGACACTCCCTAACCTCCTTAACCCAATGTGCCGATTCCTCGCACTCACACACCTCATTAGCTCTCCCTCTCTCTCATTATACCCAATCCGCACGAGGACCGGTCCTCCCTCGTGGCCCCAATGATGAACCACACAGCTCTTCTCCAACGTTTCAAGGTACGGTCTGCGTGCGTCTGCTTATCGTCGGCCTGGTCGTCAACAGCCGGACTTGTCGCCCTCGCAGCTGGACACGTCGTCCTCGTCGGCAGCAAAGCACGTCGGCCCCGTCGTCGGCAGCAGTGCACGTTGACCTCGTCGTCGACTGCTGGACACGTCGTCCTCGTCGACAGCAGAGCACGTCGCCCTCGTTGTCAGCAGCCAGGCTCGTCGGCAGCTTTCTCTCTCTCGCACTTTCTCACTTACACGACACTCTTTACTCTTACTCTTCAACAATCAACATACTCTTCCTTACTCTTTCCCTACACAATCTCGCGAGCCTAGGACGACGAGCCCAAACGGACACTGAGCCCAAACGGACGTTGAGCCCAAGTGTCATATATGTATGTGGTAAATATAGTCAAGCTATCAACCACAGATGTATATGGCGCTTTGCATGTAAAGCCGTAAAGCACTGCCGACCGTGTATATGGCGCTTTCCATATCGAGCCGTACAGCGCTGCCGCAAAAATATACTGCGCTTTCCATATGTAGATGTACAGTACTGTCGTAGATATATATGGAGCATTCTATATTGTGACATACAGTGCTGCTACAAATATATACTGTGCTTTCCATATGTAGATGCAAAGTGCTGTCGTAGATCTATATGGAGCTTTCTATATTGTGACATACAATGCTGCCACAAATATATACTGGGCTTTCCATGTGCGGATGTAAAGTACTGCTGTAGATATATATGGCTTTTTCCATATCACGCCGCACAGTGCTGACATAAATATATACTGTGCGTTCCATATGTAGATTTAGAGTGCTGCTATAGACATACTTATAGCTTTCCACATTGAGATGTTCAGTGCTGCCATGGATATACATCGTGATTTACCTACTGAGCAGTAAAGCTCTCCGTTCATGTATGTTAAGTACAATGGCTATATGAGAAAATCCACCCAAATTCGACTTTACGTGCCATTAAAAAAAATTAAAATTTCTTTTGAGACACACCCCTCAAATAAATTTTTTTTATGTACTGCACACCCTTAGAAATAGGGGAAAAATTGTGTTCAAGGACTTAAGGCTTTGTGACACTGTTTTTTACTGTTTTTACGAAATTGTTTAAACCAATGAAAAAAATTCATTTTGTTGCATAGAAAACATTTTTTCTAGTAAATTGACGAATTCTAATGATGAAAAGTCTCCTTGCAGTTTTTTAAAAAAAGCAATAGAAAGAAGTTATGCATTTTTTAAATGATGATAACTTTTTATCCAAGTTGGTTGAAAATCAAAATTTTTAACCGTAGAAAATATATAACTTTTTTCTATTGCATTTTTCGAAAACCTTACAAGAGACCTTTTATTCTTTGAATAGGTATACTTACGCAAAAAAAATTTTCTGTTGCACAAAAATACAACAAATTTTTATTTGCTTAAACGAGTGCGTAACAAACACTGTCTAAAAGCCTGAAGTTCTCGTACACAATTTTTCCTTGTTTTCTAAGGGTGAGCAGAACAGAAAAAAATTTGTTCCAGAGGTGTATCTTAAAGAAATTTTTTGTTTTTTTTTTATGATGCGTAAAGTCAAATTTGGATAGGATTTCCCCATATGCTTAGCCGCCCACCAGAGTATATCCATGTATGTGAGTGTATACGTTTGTGTTTGTGTATGTGTGTGTGCGCGCGCGCGTGTCTGTGAGAAAACTAAATGATAGCTGTGTCTATACATACAAAAAGATAGTACACAATTTCGAGAGATCCATGGTTGATGCAGATAATTGATATAAGTGTGCAAAAATAAGTGAAACACAATTTTATTGCAACGTAACCTTCAAACGTTATTAAAAATGATCTATCTTGAAGAGAAAGAAAGATAGGCCGTAAACAATAATTGACAGCTGTCCTGAAGGGGACAGTAACGTCAAGGCGCACAAGTATTAGGTTTTGTCGACGTAGACATAACCTCAAATTTTCCTATTTTGACTGTATAATAATAAAATCGAGGGTAAGGATAAAAAAATGGCATGTTTAGAAAATTGTCACAGACCTGCACACATTATTTCCAAATGAGTTTGGTACAGCATAACCTCAAATTATTAAAAAATGCCACATCTCAGAGGGACAGCAAGATAGGTAAAAAATAATCATTTGATCGAGTTTTCTAAGGCAGATTGCAATATCAAGGCACATAAATAGTCGGATTGGTCAATGTAAACATAACCTAAATCTTTCGTATTGTGAATATTTATTTATAAACTCGAGACAACAAGTTGAAAACCTATTAGCATGCTTAAACTGTTTGTACTGGCATCCACAAATTATGTTAAATGGAATCCTTAACAACATAATCTCAAAAAATTCCTTAAAAAGTCAATTCCTTAGTGGAAAAGCAAAATGGATAAAAAATATATGAATGATACTTAATAGATTAGGTCCTAGGACGATGAGCCCAAGTGGTCATTGAGCCCACTTAAGGTATGACAAAAAAACACCTGCACAGTGTGAGAATTAGAAAATGACTAGATCACGTTACATGCCCAATTCCATAAAACCACACTACTATATCAACATAACCTAGTGGGCTCATGAATAAATACCTAGTAATCTAATACCCTAAAAACCAATACCATTGTTTATTCATTAAATTAATTATATCTAAAGCAACCAATACCAAGCAACTCAACGCACTTATTATGCATGTATTTTTTTGTGATAAATGAATTAATAATATCACATACTTCGTAACCTAATGTAGTCAAGTGTTCAAATAATTTTATTAAATCTCAAGCAATGAATACTACATAACCCAATATACTTATTATGCATACACTATTATTAAATAAATACATTAATACTATCCCAACCAATCAATAGTAGTAAACCCAATAAAGTCGAGTATCCACAATTGCGGTTGATGTATATTTCCAAGCAATCAATACTAAGTAACCCGTTGGATTTGAATACCTCTATTTTTGTTCATGAACTTAATCGACTACACCAATGATATTTACTACTAAGAAACTCAATGAAATCGTGTGACTACATGTTTGATTGTTGAATTAATTTTTTTTTTTCCTACAAATTAATACTGAAAAACCTAATACGCTTGAACCCCTGCATTTTTGTTTATCAAATAAAATATTTACATGTAAATAAATTATTGTTTGTATACAAAGAGTTGATAAAGTGACAAATATTTTTTTTTTGTTCATGCAACACTTTAGTATACTAATTATTCTAAAAATTTTGTAGTTACGTTGGTAAGTTTTTTAGCAATAGGAAATATGTCGTAAACATATTCGATTCGGGGTTGGGACTGTATTCTTTATTGTAAGGAATAGCAACAGTGTTGAGTAAAAAATATTCTCGGAAAACAATATTAGTTTTCGTACGAAACTGGAAAGGATTTAATTTGCGAAACGAGAGGTTTACGGCACGAGCCGTAGGCGAGGAACGTAATGAGGTTCATAAAGAAACCTTTACGATGGAGTTACGAATGCTACTTTTCCTACCGAGGGTGTACCAGGGTTCCAAAAAATCCCGAGAAAGGAAAAACATTTCTCGTTCGTATAAGTGACACAGTTGCGCAGAAGCGCGACGAATAAAGTTTCAGATGCAAACAGAACTGTTGGCTACCATTCCATTATTTCACTCGATAATCGAGTCCCGCATTCGTGAATTTCTATGAAAATTATTTCACTTTCCAGATGTACAGTTTAAAGATTGGTCATTTCGGAATAGGCGCGCTCAGCCTAATACATAATTATACTTTGGCTTTAACATTAATTATACACAAATATCGCCCAATTTTTGAATGAATTTATTTGCGAGCTACATTCGTATTTTGTCATAAACCTCGAAATCATTTGCATTGGACTGCATAATACCACCTATTACTATTTTATTACCTATCACACCGGATAGTGTAATAAATATTATAGGAATAAATTTCTTTTTCTTACATCATTTGATACGTTAATTCGTGTACAATACTTGACAAACAGTAAATTTGAGGTCTAAGGAAATACATATATTGTCAGTATTTTATTTCACATTTATTACATGATCCTTCCTAATTTTAGGGGGGCACTGTGCCGCTTTCTTCCTTCACGTTTGCCACAGAAACAACTTCGTATACTGCAATTGCCTCATCTGCAAATATCACCATATTTGTACGAACAGAGTATAACCATTTAACAGTCTGTCATGTATGACTAATTATTATTGTAAATTGTATAGAAATAATAGATTATATCACTATAGCGGAAAGGAAAACATCAGCGCACTAAAGACACGGTTGTTCTTTTGTGCCCGAGTCTCGTACATTACATCGACTTTCTTCTCGAGGGCACACAATGCTACTTGGGTCCCATTATAGGTACGTAAAATCACTTTGTACTTTTAGTAAGAAAAGTTCTTTGAGACACTTTAATTGTTTATTAAGATACGAATACAGAATAAGCAAGATCCACGTTTATATCGTCGCCTGGTAGGAATAAGGTACTATCTCAAATTTCGGCTGAAGAAGGTACTATCTCTGCGTTGCAGGAAAGAAGTACCTTATTCCTCCTAGGCGGCGATATACACTCGATAACAGCTGTATTTAGGGCCGCTTGCACTTAAGCCAATCAGATTAAAAATCTTGTAGTTAATCACATTTTAACTCTCTTTTCCTTTTAGAACTTTAGACCAGATAATTATTACAGTTGAGCCCGCTGAAAAAAGATATCATCTGTTTCGTAGATACTTGTTATTATTATTAAAAGTATTCAATGTGTATTGATTAACGTTTATCTTTTATTATAGCAGGAGACTTTTGTGGTTTTTTATATCTTGTTGGAAAAGTTTACACGAATAGACATATGATTTTTTTTTAAACGTTTATTTCTGTTATTGCATCTACTATATCTAGATAATATCATCTTTTAGTGCGTTAAACTTCAAGTTTTATTAGTCGATTATTTGGACTCAACTGCAACTTTTTTTTGTCATTCTTATCAGTGGATGGGCTCAAGTGCATAGCGCCCAGTATTTATTACTGTACACAGTTTAAAGTTATTATGAGAACGAGAACTTGAAAATGACTTGATCAATACTTTCTTTTTGTTTCGGTGCAAGGATTTTTCATGTTGCCATTCACGTATTGACTCCAAACTTTGTATAGAAATGAATAATACTGTTATCTAGTGCAGTTGATCTTGTATTTGTCTGAGCTTGTGTATGTTTTTCAACAAACAATCACAAAATGTCCGGTTACCGAGAGCAATTGGCACAGAATTTAAATATAAAATAGTATTTTCCATTTCCTTAATACTATTGTTTATGTTCGAGTTATAAAGCTTCACGTATTATAATTACTACCTTCCGATAATACAGGTTTTCAATATTTAGTAGCACAAAACAAATATGTAAAAAAAAAATTTTCGATACCTTCATTGTTCACATTCGCACCAATGCTCTGATTTTCATCTTTGACATGCTCCATCTGAGGAAGGTCTCCATTGTTATCATCTTCGGGGACATCTGAATACATCGAATCTGTTGATAAATGTAGTATTAAGTATGCCAAGCAATAAAAATGATTAATCTAGACAAATTATAAAAATCTTTGTATAATTTTCACTACTGTGAGAAAATACGTACTCATTTCCGAGAATCGGCGTGAAAAATATATGCTATTACAGGTTGTTTTATTAAAGTACAACTGCTATAACAATTATTCCATAGTACAAACTTACTGTGGTGTCTCAAGGGGGGGGGGGGGGGGGTAAAAAAATTATTTGACATGCATCGCTATATTATTTACATGAATAAATACCTTCAAGCAATACTTTCACAACGTGAAAGGTTCGGAGTGGGGGAATTATTTTTTAGAATTATGTTACTTTACGCTTGGATGCGATAAATCTTTGTTAATTTTGGTCACACGACATTCTTTGTACATGTACAAAGATGTACATGTACCTACGTTTATGATGTACTTTTATACCTATTTGGTTTTCAGCACATTCGACACGTTTCATCCAGCTAGTATTTATGTTAACATCAGGAGCAAAAACCACCTTCAAATACAAAGCAATATAAAACTAAATTCAAGGCTGAGTTCTAAGAAAGTACTGTTACAAATAAGTAATACATGTAAGTATATGTCAAGAATGTTCACCAGCCAGAGTTACCTTCAGGACGTTCATGCCACTGAGTGGTACTTAACCAATTCAGTATAGCAGATAATCATTGATATTTTAAATAATGGTAGTTATCATCGCTAGTTGACACTTAAATAACCTCAATAACCTAAACATCAGAAAACTTACAAAAAAAATAAAAAATTTTAGCATAATGCGAAAATCTGAGTAAAACTTCATAAATCTATAGATATACTAAAAGCATGGCAAACTTTTCTTACATCGAGATACGTTTAAAACGGCACAAGCCATATTTCTAATCTTTAAAGAGATGAATCATGATAGCATTTTTCATATTGCACTCATTTATATAAATTTTGTCAATACCGTTTTCTTTATCGATTAAAACCTTACTCGTTGGGAACTCAGGGGTTGGATTCACGTGTTAAAAGAGTCAACTTTGAAGCTTTATACCTTTAAAACGGTACGGATAAAATTACTGAAATTTTGAAGACAATCGTAAATAAAGTGATTTTAGCATAAACATCCTTAAGTAAGTTTGAAATTACTTGATAGGTACTTGACGATTAAAATTGCGTCTGTTACAATACAATATTTTATTACATGTTATTCTAGACGCGATTGATGTAACAGTAATCGCTCAAAAACTTATAACTTGATTATACATGCAATCAAAGATAATACTTTAACAGAAAAAAGAATCAAAAGCTGAGCTTTAATATTTGAATGAACTTTCAATTTAGTAGATGAATCTCCATAAAAGAAAAAAAACAATCCTCCATTATAACAGTCATTTTATAACAGTATTAATAACTATTTGTTTCGGGGGTTGATAACATTAGCGAATTAATATTCAATTTTAATTATAAAGACACTCTAAACCCTACAGTGTAAGAATCGAACCTGAAAAGTCTAATTTTCATATTTTATACTTTATAAAGTGTACTTTCAGAAATTCACACTTAAGAAAGTGTACTTTTTGAAATTCACACTGTAGAAAGCGTGATATTCGTACTTAACACTTTATAAAGTTTAATTTTCGTAATTTACAATTTATAGCGAGAGGTAATCTAATTGTGTATATATATATATATATATATATATATATATTAATCTAAAACAATTTTTTAATAATCATATAGCGTATACCAGATATATATGTATGTATTCCAAGCAACCCTTCTGATGAATGTCGGCTGATATGTCATCTAAGATGTCATCTGACATGTCAGCTGATATGTCGTGCCAATTTGTCGTTTGCAGCTTACCACAAAATGTTAGAATTGATGAAAAACTTTAATTCTGCAGTTTTTAGCACTCTTGAGTGCCAAATTGGTTGTACCATCTGCATGGTACATAAAAAATTGTACCTTTCGAACTTACAGAAAGCTTATTTTTAATATCGGAAATTTAAAAAAAAGTTAAGATGACATGTCACCTGACATATCAGCTGACATATCAGCTGACGTGTCATCTTACCCTTGAAAAACATGAAAAATAATTAAAATAACCACTATTTAGGGTCGATAGATACTTTTTTCCATGTACGATTCGGATGGTACATCCAATATGGTTCTCCAAAGTGCTGAAAGCTGCAAAATTCAGGAGTTTTTGATCAATTTCAAATTTCATGATTAGCTGCTGATGACATATTGGAATGACATATCAGCTGAGAGTCATATCTCAGGAACCCAACGGTAGATTTCGATGATTCTAGGCTTAAAATTTTTGTTTACTTATCATTATGGTGGCTCGGAAAAAAAATTAAGTTTTGTACCTTATTAAGGTTTTTATAACGATTTTTCACTGTCAAAAAAACAGGTTTTTACTTCTTTAAGGATTAAAATAATTTAATTTTAATTTCTAAACAGTAACATCTAATAGAGCTTTAAAAAATCTCTATTTTTCATTTTAAATCATCTAGATAAGTCATTTTGTTCATATTTTATTAAAGAAATACTATGATTTTTGTCAAAAATCACTCATATCTTGGAAATTCTTCAAGTGATTTAGATGATTCAACGCTTAAAATATTTGTTTCTATATCCTTGCATTAATTCCAAAAAAAATTCAAGTTTCACATATTATTAAGGTTGTTTTAACGATTTTCTATGTCCAAAAAGCGGATTCTTGCTACTTTTAGGGTAAAAAAATTTAAAATTTGATCTCTTTAATAGTTGTATTTCATTGAGCATTAAAAAAGCTTCATTTTGAATTGAAATGATGTTTTCTTACTTCACGCAATCATTTTTTATTGAAGAAAATCTACAATATTTTTTCATAAATCAGTCATATCTCAGAAACCCTCCAAATGATTTTAATGATCTAGGGCTCTAAATGTTTCTTTTTATATTCTTGTATAGGTTCACAAGAAGATTTGACGTTTTGTACCCTATCAAGGTTGTTATAATGATCGTTATTGCTAAAAAAACGGTTTTTGCTGTTTTTGGAGTGAAAAAATTTAAATTTGATTTCATCAATAGCTACGTTCTATAGATGATTAAATAGCTTCATATAATTCAATAATATTTTAACTACAAGATAGTTATATCACGTATATCGATTTCAGTAATAAGTTCCATTTATTTGTTCAATTGTTCTCAATTAAAAAAAAATTTAACAATATCTTTTTGTACTATACAGATAAAAATTATATTATTTTCGAAATAATTCTACATCATAGAGCACGAAAATAGCTTATTTTTACATTATAAATCTTTCTAATATTTAATTTGATTTTTTTTTAGTTAAATAATTGCAGAAGAATGTTGTGGAGGAAGCTATGTGCTAATTTATTGGCAGCGGTTTTTTTTATGGTATGGAATTTGATACCATTGAGCCTAAACCCAATTAACCCTAAACAGGCTATAAGTATGTCTTGTAAGCGCTCAGCTAGTCATTTTCATGCCAACTTTTAAGGCTTTTACATTAAATAAGAGAAGGTTGAACGATTTAATGTAGAAACCATAAAAATATAGTTAATTACATAAAAAATATAAATCTCAAATTTTTAATTACTGATTTTAAATTTTTAAATGAAATTATTAAACATAAGTTCTTCAGTAGTTTGCATTTGAAAATTTTTTGTTACATAATCAATAAGGGTAGCCTGTCTTGCAGGTATGGAATTCCATACCATGAATTATTTATGGTATAGAGCTTTCCACACCTTCGATACCAGTAATGCCGCCCCTGATCCCTATAGTATCGAAGAAGTAGCCTATGATATATCTATGAACTGCTTTTAATACATATATATTTATTATACGCTGTACGATTATTGAACAATTGTATCAGATTTATATATATATAATATATATATATATATATATATATACATACAAATAGATTAACCCTCATTATTAAGTGAGAATTGAAAAAAGTACACTTTATCAAGTGTGAATTACGAGAAGTACACTTTATAAAGTGTAAATTATGAAAATTACACCTTTCAGGCTCAATTTTTACACTTTAGGGTTTAGAGTGTACGTATGCAAAAAAACTGGCTTTCAAAAGTAATTTATGCAAACAATCGATATCTAAGAGGAGCATTCATGACTTGCTACAATTGTCTGCAACAACGTTTTGTTTAAAAAACGGTAATAAAATATGAAACCATCAGAAAGTTTTTTCTCTGATACGTTAAAAAAAAGATCTTCAGATGACTCGCCATTATCCTCATCATAACAATCAGCAATATTTTCTTCATCTTGACACTCACCTTCACTTTCATTTTCGCTATGCGAGGGATCATCTCCAGTACAACTATCATGGACGTTTGCAATTAGTTTGACAATGTCATTCGGAGTTCTATCTCCACTCTCTAACAACTTATAATACCCCGCTACTGTCTCGTGAAACGTTTCGTGTCTCTCACTACTACTGCATTTAGGATTGGCATCTAGTTCAAGTGAACGCAAGTCAAACCAACTTATCTTTACGAGCTGAACCAATGTACCTATTGAAATAATATAATCACAATTTTTATTTAAAGAAGTATGTTTCAATCTACACATTTTTTCGCGGTATGCACTGAGCGCCCAATTTCTTAGAATCAAAGAAAATTTCTTCACCCTCATTCCGTTAAATATTGTCTTTCAATTGAAACAAAATTTATGTGATCAAAAAAATATTTTTTACTGTGAAATGAAAACATTGTAAAAAAAAAGAAAAATTTTATTTGATGAAATACTTATTCCGATCAATGGTATATTTCGTACGAGTTCGTGAATAAGCCTTTACGCACGAGTTTCGAATACTATTTTTCCGTCTGATAACCCAAAATCAAGCGGTGAAAGTGCTATTTTGAGGTTAGAAGACGAATAAGCCCATACGCACGAGTTTCGAATACTATTTTTCCATCTGACTACCCAAAATCAAGCGGTGAAAGTGCTATTTTGAGGTTAGAAGACGGAAAATTAAATTTTTATAAGTGACAGAAAATATTTAACGGAATGTGGGTGAAGAATTTTTCTTTTATTATAAGAAATCGGGCGCTCAGTGTAGAAAATTTATATTGACATATTTATGTATAGGTACACAATAAGTATGATTGGCATAAATATATTACAAAAAATATACATACAAATATGGGTAACAGTTAATTATATATTTAATGGGGTCGTTTCCTTTTGGATGAACTTTCGCTTAAAATTACGAGTTTTGTATTTATACGTTTTCTTTCAACGTGAAAAATACTGTTTTATAAATAAATTCAGATGTAAATCAGCGCCTTCCGATTTTATTATATGAATAATAAAGTAAATCAGTGATCCGTTGGAGGCGAGGTGGAAAATTGTATA
>JAPYYV010010038.1:0-11556 GCA_030522625.1 Copidosoma aretas
AAGCCATCGTGACACGTGAAAATTCGACTGACAGCAGACGTCGCGTTCTTGTCTCGCATGAATTTAGCATAGGAGCCTCTCGCGATTTTATTTACGTTTTTATAAATATCTCCTAAACTGTATTGTAGAATTCACTGTTTTTGATGTTGTTAATTTCATAATTGCATAAGGTTTAATAACGTAAGTTTTTTATTAAGTTCTTATCGCTGTAAAAAAAGATACAGTACTTTTACTGTGAAATTTTTCGCTTCTCTCATAAGAGCCCATGTTAAAAAACAGAACTTTGGGTTTAATTTTCTCAAAAACAGTGTTGAGGATTGGTCTGAAATTTTGACACAACATTTCTAACAACTCAACAAATAGATTCCAATAGTTTTTATTATAATCTTATTGTTTTGACTTCACGGACGAACCTCCTTAAAAAACTTGCAGCAGATTTGCCCATAACTCAAGCAGTCGAAGATAAAGTGAAGAAGCAAGTACATTTTGATTAACAGAAAAAAAAATTCATATTTCCAGCAACTTACAATTTTCCTTTGATTTGTTTTCATTCGCACGATAAGAAATACAGCTCATAGTAATTTGGTCAAACAGGCAGCTCGTATGACAAGTGGTTCAGATGCCAAATTTTCTGCGGTTGATGTTGGGGTTAACGTTGTAATACGCATTTCCGAAGTTGACAAAGGCAAAACAGACTTCCAATATGATCATAGTGGTATTAAAAATAATCCAGCAAGATTTTCATGAAATGGGGAGTCAAGACGGAATTCTGGAGAAAATTTACTGCAGGTAACTTTATCATGCAAATAAAAAGAATATACCTACGAATGCTGATGATTCTAATACATTTCAATATTTAAGATCCGAACTCTCTTCTTGCATTAAAGTCTTTTCAACCCATAACCACGTTATCAATGTCAAGTTCTCTCTTCGTACAGATATTACTAAAGCATTATTGTACTTCTTGAATGATTTCAGATAGAGTTACTAAAGGAAATTTTAAAAAGTATCTAACGTGTGATGTATTTATTGCGATGGTTTATACAAAAATAAGTTTGAAAAGTAAACTTTTGCAAATAGCCTATTTTCGGAATAACAATCACAAATTTAAAAAAAGATATTACAAACAGGGCAAATTAAACGATTCAGAAAAACATGATTATCATATATTGCAAAAGATGTATTATAATTGTATGTCTTGCGAAAAATACCAATTTTTTGTATATACTTGTATGCATAATACAGCAGGACAATAATATATTACAATATAAATGGTCGATATACTTTATTTTAAATTTACTGAAATTATTACATTTATAAAACAATAATTTTAAATATACGGGGAATTCTCTTTTAAACAAAGACCCCCTCTCTGTTCAAATCAAAAATATATTTAAAGACTTTAAAAAAAAAATTAAGCTATAAACTTTAATTTCTAAATAATTTCTGGCTCTTTTGTATATCTTATGTGGCGGCTTTAAGATGGTGGCTGCAAAGCAGAAAGTCGTAAAAAAATTTTCATAATACTTGAATAGAATATTTTTAAAAAGTTTATTAAATTTGTCTTAAGACCGAATTACTATTTTTGAGGTCACTCATCACCAGTTGCATTTTTTTTTCAAAATCCAACATAGGAAATAAAATATAGCGAACATAAATCGAAAAAGTTTAAATTCATAAATTAAACTTTTATTGTATTTTGTATAAAATTTTAAGATAAATTTGATCCTGATGTGATATTGCTAGACCACATTATTTTTTAGAATAAAATCCCAAAGTTTTGGAAATGAATGAATTTACCAAAATAACTTTTAATTACATTTTTCTTCTAAACGAGAGAAGATGTTCAATGTTTGTATATAATTCATTACGGTTTTTATGGTTGCTGAATAGAAATTTATGTTCAGATATGAAAAAATTCAAAATTTTGGATCCAATATAGTAGACATGAATTAAAAAGTTGGCAAATTGGAATTAAAGAGTTTTTTTTATATCCTACATAAAATTCCAGGATTCATTTTGTGTTTTTCTTTATTGGCTTGACCGATTCTTTAAAAAAAAACTTAAAATTTTGAAATTTATAAGATTTAATGGATTCACATGTTTTTCTGGGGTTTGTTTTTTTTTTTTTTTTTTTTAGAAGAGAAGTCATTTGATTTTTTTTTTTAATTTATTACAGACAGTATAGTCGCTTGATTAAAATTTAATGTCAGATATGAGGAAATCAGAAAACGCGGAATATAGAGTAAAAAACATTTAAAATGTCAAGATACACAAAATATTATTTAATTAGATTTAAAAGTATATTAAGTATATCAAATTATATTAAATTATAAAAACATTGTAATAACTGGACCGATCTCTGTAGCTATGAACCACAACCAGTAGATAATGGTCCGGCAGACTCGATGTTGCTTCTCAGTGTAATGAGGCAACTGCCTGGTGAAGCGTGAAAATGACGGTTCGTCCCTAAACTTCAGGGCCTTCTGGCTCGACTTGGTATCTTTGCATGCAACTCCTGGTAAAATTGAACTGGTTGCCCACCATGACGATGTACAGGTTCTTAACAACCGACAGCATCTTGTTGAAAAACATTAAGAACGTTCAGACTCCTCACGAAATCAGTACTAACAATATACTTGCCAAAGGTTTTGTAAAGTAATATTAAACAGAACTGTTGCTCAAGATTCCGATTTCAACTAAGTCCCCGATGAATCTCCCAGCTTTTCTGTAGCCGCCTTCGTTCCCTCCTCCCTTGCGCTTGGTTGGTCTCTGGTAGACCAGAGGATTAAAACCCCGCACTGTAAAATTTCTGTTTATTTTTCTGCTTAAGTAAACAAGAAGAACGCCCGCTTGATTGGTTCTACGTACATACAAGAGTACGTAATTATGTCCTTAATGCACTTAAGAATCCGCATAGCGTTTGGACAGAATCACTAACTCCTGGGTGTACTTCCGTCCCGTAACATATAAAAAATACTTTTTTTTTCGAAACTGGAGAATTCCTATTTTCTTAATCGATTGTAATTTACGCTTATTCAGCTCATTATTACGATCTTCTATGATAACTATTATACCATTACTTATTATCACTGATGGGTGCATTTTTTTCCATTATTGTGCGGACAGATCACACCGTTCGGAGCTTCGAACTTGTGGAAAATCGATTTTCGATCTCGAATATCAACTCCTATTAGCTAGTTACATAAGTAGACTTCTTAGTAGCCAATGAGGGACCACAATTTTGATATTTGAGATCGAGAATCGATTTTTTTCAAGTGCGATCCGCCTAAACGGTGCGATTGTTCCTAGGAAAAAAATCATACGCACACATTAGTAGCGGTATTATAACTATTAACAATATCGTCAATATAGAGTTTTTAGCATATACATATAAAAAGTAGACTTTTTATTACATCGGGAGCAGCAAAGCTTTGGCAGTCGGTCCATCTCTCTTGCATCTAAAAGAAAGTGATGTTGAGAAAAAAAAAGTAACCACCCTTACCTTTTACGCAAAATACACTGCTGCCATTGGTAAAAAGCAGTCTTCTCTTTATACAACTAAAGTTTCCACTCTTTTATAACGTTTTTTGGTCTTCCTGGGAAACTGGAAAGGGACCAAATCCTTGCACATACACAACTGTTAAGAAAAAGTGCCCGAGGTAGGAAAATGACTTTTTTCAAACGTGTCACTGCTTTTTTTTGATCATGATAAAACATAACCTCAAAAAAATGTAATAAGTTGAAAATTCCACAGTTGCTACTTAAACTTTTCAAAACAGGGACGAATAAAATATTTATGATAAGTTATTGAGCACATACAGTGTAGGTAGTCATTTTTTAACTCTACAACGTTTTTTATTTGTCGACATAACCTAAAAAAATTATTTTAATGTTCTTTTTTTTAACATAAGCCTTGACTACAAATTTGACTAAATTAAAAATTTTTGTTTTTTAAATACTCGTAAAATAATTCTCTTGAAGGTATTACTGCATACTTTCTCATCATGATGTAACATAACCGCTAAAAGAATGTGAAAAGTTGAAAATTCCACAATTATTGATATGTATAACTTTTGAAAACGAGTCTGTATGGTTTATTTATAATAATTTCTTGAACAAAGATAGTTCAAGAAGATGTTTTGTTATAAAGTTTTAGATTTGTCAATATAACCTAAAAAAATTAGTTTCTTTTTTTTTTTAGAAAAAAATCAGCCTTGAACACAAATTTTAACCGATATACAATTTTTTTTTTTTTTCTAAGTATTTGTAAGATAATTCTCTTGAACGTGGTACTGCTATATTTTTGTTCATAATAACACAGAAATTCGAAAAGAAGATAAAAAGTAAAAATTTCAGTATTGCTCTGTAAAACATTCAAAAACAGGTATGCATCGTATGATTCTCCTTAGTAATCGAGCAAAAATGTTTGTAGTTTATTTTTTTGAGGTCAATGACATTTTTTCTTTGTTACTATAACCAAAAACAGTCTGGTTTTATTG
This sequence comes from Copidosoma aretas, assembly GCA_030522625.1. Lineage (NCBI taxonomy): Eukaryota > Metazoa > Arthropoda > Insecta > Hymenoptera > Encyrtidae > Copidosoma > Copidosoma aretas. The sequence continues at coordinate 4,503 of JAPYYV010010038.1, forward strand.
TAATTTTATTTGATCATAATCACCAACGAATACTGATTTTCATTAATGACTATATAATAATGTACATATGGTATCTTTCGTAGAAGTCAAGTCGTACATATTATGTTTATTACTCTGTCCATGCACTTCACATATTCTGCATAATACAATATAATTTCTAATAGTATATTGGATTTTGATTGCAATATTTTAATTACTTCTAGATCATAAATCTTATGAGTACAAAAAGGTGTCTTAGATTGTTCTCTAAAGATTGCAGTGTAAAAATTTGGACCAAATCACCTCGAAAATAATTTTTTGTAATGACTGAATAATTCCATAAGCAGTTTTCATTAGTCTACGTATTAAATACTGAACACCGTAATTTAAATACTTTAAGATTCAATGATAAAGATGCACTTTTTTACTTGCTTTTGCAGTTGCCCAATAAGAAGGATAGAGAATCTATGTATATTTAAATGGATTCCATGTGGATTTTGAATGATTCCAAATATATTTTCCAGGTTGATTTTATATACTGTTCCAAAAAATTATTCAATGTTAAGATCTCGTCGTTTAATACATTGCTAGACAATTGTATTAGATCGACAAAAATTGATATTAAAAGGTGATAAAATAAGTAGTTGTTGTCACAAATAGGCATTTCTCTTTATGAGACTACAGTTGAGGGAAAAATTGTCGTTGTTAAATATCAAGTGTTTTTTTTGTGAAATTGACGGCAAAGTGGGTGATGCTCTTACAAGTACATCTTCGGCTTAACGTTGCTAATTGTGTGTCTAAACATTTTAATAATATTAATTTAATGATTAGCAAACCTGTTAGTAATCAATTCTTAGATTTTGGTATGTCATTGTTACATGCATGGATTTGACGTTTTTAATGTTTGTTGCACGTAGGGTACAAAATTGATGTACCAAAATGGCAAGCTCGAAGCAATAAACAAAAAACCAGCAGGTGAAAGAAAAAAAAATATCCAAGATGGTTTTAAAAGTGAATGAGGATTGATTGTTGATGTAACTAAACCTGGGTATGGTATGTCTAATGACCGTTACACTGCTTAACGATTTTTTGAAAATAGCAAAGTTTCTGCTGTTATAACTGAATTTGACAAAATTTGATTCACCGATTTCATGTGACGTTACAAGCTATATCATCAGGTTACGATATTAATACTAAAAAATTTTAGCAGTATAACTTTGGTACTGCTAAGAAATTCGTAGAGCTATACAAGTGGTACTATATGCTTACGACTGTTCATAAGCTTAATTCATGGCACTGATATAATTGCTCACTAGCTATTACCGAATCGATAGATGTCTGAAGATGCCCAGAAATTATGCAACAAATATTTAAAAAAATTTCGAGAAGATTTTTCACGAAAATATTCGCGGACAAAAATAATGCAGGATATTTTTTTAGGATTTTTTATTACATCTGATCCATACGTATCAAGTCGTCGACAATTACCAGCTAAAAAGCTTAAATCTCTATCAAGCCTAGTCGTTCATTCGCTGTTACCTTCAGGTCTTATAGCGGAAGATACTCTGATAGACTTACAAAAAGGTATTTCCAGTTCAGAATTTTTATCATGAGAAGACACTGATGCGTCCATGAATTTTTCGTCCGACGATGAAACTAATTTTATTTTGTAAAAATAAACACATTTTTTACAATAGATACTAAAAAAAATGTTTTCATGTACTGTTGCAATTATTTACGTATATTCCTGTGCAACGACCCGAAAATCCTCAAAAGTGATGTGCGAGTCAGGTATTTAAAAAGTATGCGATATTTTATGCCATGGTATGGTCAATAAGGGGTAAATGGGGTACATTTTTATAAATTTGACAATATATTCGTATTAAGCGACCCCAACAACCTCAAAAAGTCAATATGGGGTGAAGGGGTGAATTTGCGTAAATTTGACATGAAATTTGTAATCATCGACCCAAAGAACCCGCTAGTTTTTAATTAAAAAAAACATTACTTGAGATTACGATTTTAAACAGCTTTTTCGGAATCGGTCGCACTATGCAAGGGTGCACCAGCGTTGCAAAAGTGCCCGAGGTAGAGAATAGTGTATTATCTCACTAGGGCACAAAGTACAAACTTAAGCGCCCGGTGGGCGCAATTTTTGTATGTTTGCTCCCGAGTCCCGTAGAATATTTTTCTCACCGAAGGCACAAAGTGCAATTTTGTGCCCGTAGGCACACTTTGGGTCTGGTGAATAACTTTGCACTCTAGGGCGGAAACAGTAGTTTTCGTACGAGATTGAAAAGGCTTTAATTTGCGAACCGAGAGGTTTACGGCACGAGCGGTAGGCGAGGTACGTAGCGAGGTTCGTAAATAAGCCTTTATCATTAAGTTACGAATGCTATTTACCGAGGGTGTACCAGAGTACCAAGAAGGCCCAAGGTAGGAAAAGTACTTTTCCTACCTTGGGCACTTTTGTAATCCTGGTACACCCTCGGTAGGAAAAACAGCGTTCGCCACTCATGTGCATTCGCCCTCGGGCCCAGGGACCGCCCTGGAGAGATGCACATTTGTGATGAAAACTACTATTCCGTCTATGGGTGCAAAGTCATTTGAAAGGCCCAAAGTGCGGCCCTAAGGCGCAGCGCAAAGAGGAAATTGCACTTTGTGCCCATGGCAAGACAAAAAAGTAATTTAACATGTATACATTTTTTTTAGGACGTGTTGGCAAAGTATAAACATAACATACTGTTTTTAAACGTTTTAGGTAGCAATAGTAATAGTAGTTGTCACAAATATGCATCTCTCTAGGGTGGTCCCTGGGCCCGAGGGCGCTTGCAAAGAAACGCTTAAGAGATCGTTGAGATCCCCTGGTCGGATGCACATGAGTGGCGAATCCTATTTTTCCAACGGAGGGCACATCAAGTCCTTGAAAACGCCTGAGGTAGGAAATAGTAGTTTTTCTACCTCGGATTTTTTTGGTACCCTGGTACAAATACAATACACCCTCGGTAGGAGAAATGACAATCGTAACTCGATTGTAAAGGCTTCTCTACGAACCTCGTTACGTCCCTCGCCTGCGGCTCGTGCCGTAATTCTCTCGGTTTGCAAATCAAAGCCTTTCCAATCTCGTACGAAAACTACTATTTCGTCACAAATATGCATCTCTCCAGGGTGGTCCCTGCACGGAGAGAAAAAATATTGGCCAAACGCATATGCGCATGTTGAAAAGTCCACTGTAAGTGGGCACTAGCGTTCACACTATACCGTTGATGCCCTGGCCGCCTAGATGCGATGAGTATACAGTCTGCATTATAACCAAGGAAAAATTCTATGGAGGCATTGGTTTTGTTTCTATTGCCTTTATGCGTTTTCACTCGGAGGAGTGGGAGTCTACTTCCGTTCTCCTCAATCTAGTCTTCTAAAAAATTTTGCACCTCGCACATTAGTAAACATATAGGTAGTGCAGGGCGCTGAATTGAAGAGACACGTGTACGCTTTGATTTGCTAAAGATAAAGTGAGTGGGGGGAAACTAGAGACAGACCCCCCACTCCTCCAAGTAAAAATGCATAATGGCAATGGTAAAAAAGCCAATGCCTCGATGCAATTTTCCCTTGGCTATAGCGCAGACCGTCTACTCATCGTTTCTAGGCGGCCAGAGCACCAACTGTATAGTGTGAACGCTAGTGCCCGCTCACCGTGGACTTTTTCCACATGTGCATATGCGTTTGGCCCATGATTTTTCTCTCCGTGTTGGCCCAAGGGCGCTTGCGAAGCAACACCCGAGGGATAGTTGGGGCCCCCCTGGTCGGATGCATAGAAGTGGCGAATCCTAGTTTTTCTACCGAAGACGTACCAGTGTTGCTGAAGTGCCCAAGGTAGAAAAAGCACTTTTATTACCTATGCCCGTAATGTGCCAATTTCACCACGCTATTTCGTGCGGTACTGTGTAGGATTTCGCACTTCGGGCGATAGAGCGTGCGGTATTCATTATATACGCAGATATACTAGCGCACGAGCAAAGCGAGCGCACGTGCGATATCCGCCAAAAACTTTTTCTACCTCAGGCGTTCTTGAGGGTTGGTATGCCCTCAGTAGGAAAAATAGGATTTACTAATAATGTGCATCCGTCCGGGGCGTTTCCAACAGTCCCTCGAGCGTTGCTTCGCAAGTGCCCTCGGGCCCAGGGATCGCCTCAGAGAGATGCACATCCATTACAAAAACTACTATTTTTTGGTCATGTTGACAGTTTCAAAACGCTATTATGTTAAAAAAATAACTACTCAAACTCGCTTTGCGCGAGAACTTGTCATATTACATTTATTTTTGTTATTAAAAGTTTAAGTTACAATCGTGGAATTTTCAACATTTTTTTTAGGTTATGTTATATTGTGATTGAAAAAAACGAAGTGACACGCTTATGAGAATCATCTAACAAGTATTGAAAAAAAAAAAAAAAAAAAAAAATTGAAATTTGTTAAAATCTATGTTTAAAATCGACTTTTTCCAGAAAAGTCATTTTTTCCACTGAGTGCCGTGATAGATATATTTACAAGTGTCAGAAAGCATTTGTTAGTTAAAATCTTTAGCTACATTTACCATTTTGTTTTACGTCTCTTCAACAATTTTTTATTCAAACAGAAAGTGTGGAGGTATTAGCTTGACAGAGAAATCTCCATAAATTTTCAAATCATTCATTATTTTTCATCATTTTATTGATTAAAGTATTTATTGCATTTTTTACTTGCTTAACAAAATTTATGTTGTGAAATTTTTTATCGAATAATGGAAGTCTTACATCCTTTTTCCCGTGCTCAGCACAATATTACTCCTAGAATGACTTAAAAAATCGTTAAGAATTACTTGCTCAACATTGCTTTACATAAGTAAAAGATGTAAGCCCTTATATAAAAAGAAAACTCAAAAAATATTCTAGTACTTGTTACTTACATAATTGAATTATTGATTACAAAATTGATAAATATATATTTTCACTCTAGCATTAAGTAAGTGTCATTGTTGTTCCTAATGCCTTTATATTGTAACTAATCATTGTGTTGGAAATTCTTATTGATTTTACAACTTACTAACAGTTTTATTGCGTCAACCTATGATCATTGATTTTTTTTTATAATTTCAATCTCATATTTTGAAAATTTCTGTTACAGCCTGCTATCGAAATAATTCAGCTCTACTCGGGAAGATTTCGATATGTAAAGGGCTGTAGGATAAGTGGTAGGCTGCTTAGCCTGCTTTTGGAAGACATTGTGTTTGCACCGGGAGATGCTGGGTTGGAATTTGTCGCTTGTGAGGAATGGGATTAGCGGGTTAATAAATTAAAAGGCTGAGTTAACTATGTACAAATTTACTAACAAATAATAAAAATAAAATATAAGTACTCGCTGTGAGAGAAGCGTTCTGAGCAGCGGCCGTGAAATGACTGATTGTTGCACAGAACAGTTGAATTTTAAAACCACGTAGTTTTATTCTATTCCTTAGAATAACAGAGAGAAATAGCTAGCAGTTAAGAAACGATGAACATTAAATGAGTACAGGTGAAAGTCATTGCTTTGATTTTGCACGTAGAGTGAACATTGGGGAAATAAAAAAAGCGTCACTATTATACGCGCATATAGAAAAGAAATGTAGCACGGAAATATTACATTTAAACTGAACACAATTGCTAGGCTGTTATCGGAAAGATTTGGATATGCAGGAGAGAATGGGGGGGGGCAGATTTTACCATTTAATTATTTCAAAATCATAGTAATTAAACGAACTGTCCCTTATTTTGTAAGTCTATAAAAGGTCAAATTAATTAACGTGACCTTGAGATTGCCTTAAAGAAAATTAAGAATTTGTTAGGGGTTTGAAGATAGAGGGGGGGGGGTGTAAGGATTACGTGCTCCAATAAAATCACGCCTAAATCAGAAGAATTTTTGCATATTTTGTAGAAGGGTCATAAAGAGTTTCATTGATTTTCATTAGTATAAGTCGAGGAAGTGTGTAGTAGATGATTACGTACGTGCTAATTGTCTCTACCATATTAAGAACAGACGCGTACACAAGAGTAACCAACCAATCATAGATTTGGAATGATAGGAATCGCATGTCTGCGAGCCCTTTTTTCAACTATTATGAGTATACTACTGATGTACATTGTACATAGATGTACTGCCTGAAAAACTGGTTTTGAACACAGCAGCCTTTCTGCCAAACTATCCCTTAATGCACTATACCACTCTGTTTCTTAACTCTGTTGCGCACTTGTTATTTCTGTTACTTTTTTCACGCTTTGACCCTAACGTACGAGGGTGGTCCGATAAGTAATTAGCCTATAAAAGAAAAACGATAAATTTTGTAAAAATTTCTTTTTATTTTTCAACATAATCTCCATGTAACTCGTAATGTTTACATTGTTTTGTTGTAGCAGTTAAAGCAGTAATTTAAATCTCTTGATTGAAAGTTAAATATACGGTAACAAAATGAGTAAGTAATTCAGCTATTAAAAATTAAACTTAATAATTTTAACAACAAACATTTCTCATTTGCAGCTGATAGTGATGAAAAACATGAGCTTAGAAAGCTGTACATAAGAAACAAACGTTCAGAGAAAGTTTTAAATCGTGAGCTCGAGAGGAATTGAAAAACTGACTTTTAGATAACACAGTAGCTTAAGAGAACGTGTGTAAAACTAACGAATAAAAATGACACAGTAAGTAATATTCAAATAGATCATGTGATGCTTCGATCACATCAATCAGATAAGGTGCTGAGATACACCCTTAATTAATATTTAAATGTCAACTCATGTGATGGACTTGCAGACAGTACGTCTGATAACAGTTATGATTTATTACAACAAAATATTGTTATTACAAATGTTCGTGAAAATAATTTATCTTTAGGCTACGTAATTAAAGATAAATCAAGTGAATATTCAAAGTTTCTGACAGAAATTTGTAGTTTCAAGAAAAACAAGTTTATCACTTAAAAACCCAATTATATATATATATATATACATATATATATATATATATATATTCTAGTAGGGCTTCGCCCCCTACACGCTCCGCGTGC
>JAPYYV010010039.1:0-11554 GCA_030522625.1 Copidosoma aretas
CTCTGCAGAAGAGACGAGAAAGCGACTCAGAGCTGGAGTGTAGCTATGTATATTTTTGTGTACTAATGCAGCACACAGGAGTCCGGGGAGTCCCTTTCTTGTCTTTGTCTCTCCTACAGCGCTTGTACACAGCGGCCAGGTGGCATTGTGTGGACTTGGGCCATGTGTCTCTCCTTCACGGCCGTCTATTTTGCACGTGCATTTTCACGACTAATTATCTCAAAATTTTGCGCTTATCAAAAACCAACTGAAAGAGCTATCTTGTATATTTTTCTATGCCCTTTTGATTGGCATAAGCCGGTTTGAACTACGTATTACCGTTCTCAAAATATAAGCGTTTTTCTAGAAAATTTGCAAAAAAACGTCATTTTCGCAATGATCTAGCCATCGTAAGATTTTTTAATTATTTTTTCCGTAATCATCGGGGTCGAACACATATAATATCAATTACTCATATTCCTAGCACGAAACTGTGGATAAAAACCTTCGTATCTCTCGCAGAGCACGAACGAACATATAAGCCGTATAGTTCACCTATGTCGAGCGTAAAGCAAAATTGGCCTCAAAAATCGATAACGCTAGAAAATTTTCACTCCCCAAGCGAAAAAACCAAGGCCGCGAATAAAATGTTTTCACATCAAAAATATTATGCAAATAACAAGTATTCCTAAATCACAAATTTTTAAAACCCTTAACCTAGACGGTAGCGAGTCCATAATTCAATAAGTAAAGAAATTATTATTCAAATAATATAATAACCTAAATCCCAAGCTTTCTAACTTAGTGACCTGGGGAACAGCAAGTAAATAATATAGTAACTAATAACTTATTATGAAAATCACAAGTTTTCCGTAATACCAAGCTTTTCAACCCTATAACCGGGCGACAGCGAGTCAACAATAAAGAAAAAAAATGACCTATTATAAAAATAGCAAGATAACCTAAATCTCAAGCTCTTTAACCCAGTAACCCGGAAGGCAAAGAGTAAATATTATAGTAACTAAAAAATAATCATGAAATTAACACAATACACTAAAACCTAAGCCTTTAACCCAGTAACCTGGAAAGCAGAGAGTCAATAATATGATAGGTAAATAAATTATCAAAAAAAAAACATGATAACCTTAATCCAAATCTTTTTGACTTAGTAACTGGAGGGGCAGCAAGTAGATAATATAGTAACTGATAACTTATTATAAAAATCAGAAGTTTTCTGTAATACCAAGCTATTTAACCCTACGACCGGGCGGCAGCGAGTCAATAACATAGAAAATAAATAAACTAATATAAAAATAGCAAGATAACCTTAATCCTAAGCTCTTTAACCCAGTAACCCAAAAGACTGAAAGTAAATATTACAGTAACTAAAAAATAATTATAAAAATAACAAATTTTCCTAAATCCTAAGCTTTTAAACCCAAAAACCTGAGGGGCAGTGAATTAATAATATGATAAGTAAAGATATTATTATAAAAATCACAAGATAACTTGAATCCTTAGCTCTTTAACCCAGTAACCCAGGGAAACAGCGAGTAAATCATATAATAACTCATAAATTAATATGAATTCACTCAGTTTTTCTAAATTCTAAGATTTTTATCCCATTTATCCGGGGGTAGCGGATGAAGAATATGATAAGTAAATTAATCATTATACAAACAACAAGATAAACGAAATCCCAAGCTTTTTATCCCAGTATCTAAGGCCAGCGAGTAAATAACAAGGTAACTAAAAAATTATTATGGAAATAACAAGTTTCCCTAAATCCCACACTCTCAAAACTTTCAACCTGTACGGCAGTAAGTCAATATATACTAAGTAAAACAATTATCATTAATATATCAAGATAACCTAAGACCCAAGCTTTTAACCTAGTTACGCAAAGGGCAGCAAACAATTGATCTATTCTCTAATAATTTATCATGAAAACAATAAGATAACCTAAATCCCAATCTTTTTAACCCAGTAACAAAACCCAGAAGCAAGTAAATAATATAATAATTTAATAAATAATTATAAAAACAACATAATAACCTAAATCATTAGCCTTATAACTCTTAAACCAGAGGGACAGAAAGTAAATCATGTAGTAAGTAGTATGTTAGAATTGAAATATTACGTATTCCCGAATACTAAGCTTTTCAACCCAGTAACCCGAGCGGCAGAGAGACAACAATATAATAAGTGAATAAATTTTATTAAAATAACAAGATAACCTAAACTCCAAGCTTTGTAACTCAGTAGTCCGAGGGACAACAAGTAAATAAAGGAGTGACAAAAAAGTTATTGTGAAATCGACAAGGTTTCCTAAATCCCTAACTTTTAAACTTTCCAATCCGAACGGCAGCAAATCAATAATATGTATGGTAAAGAAAGGATTATTAAAATGACAAGATTACCCAAATCTCATGCCTTTCAACCAAATAACGTGGAGGACAGCATGTAAATAATATAGTAACGAATAAATTATTATAAAAATCAAAAGTTTTCCTGAATTTCAAGCTATTTTATCCTATAACAGGGCGGAAGCGAGTAAATAAAATAATATATTATTATAAAAATAACAAGTGAACCAAAATTCTAGGCCTTTAAACCCAGTCACCTTGGGGGCAGCAGGTAAATAATATAATGCGTAAATGAATAATTATAATAACAACAAGTCAATTATGTAATATGTAAAGGAATTAGTATGAAAATAACAAGAAAACCTATATTCCGAATTTTGTATATCAGTAACACAAAAGACAGCGAGTAAATAATATAGTACTAATAAATTATTATGAAAATAACAAGGTTACATACATACTAAGCTTTTTGACCCAGTAAACAAGAAGACAGCGTGTAAATAGTAAGTTAACCAATAAATTAATATTAAACTCACAAGATAACCTAGATTTCAAGATTCTAACCCAGAAACTAGGGCGGCAACAAGTCAATTATATAATAAGTAAAGGTATTAGTCGAAAAATCACAAAAAAAAACCTTAATCCCGAACTTTGTATATCAGTAACCCAAAAGTCAGCGAGTAAATAATATAGTACTTATAAATTATTATGAAAATAACAAGTTGTAATGAATCCCGAGCGTTTTAACCCAGCAACCCGAGTGGCAGCGAATGATTAAAATAGTGACTAATAAACTACCATAAAAATTACACAATTACTTTAATCCCAAGCTTTTTAGTTTAATAACCCAAGGACAGCGAGTAAGTAATGTGATAAAAAAAAAATTTATAAAAAAAAACAAGATAACTAAAATCCTAAGCTTTTGAACCCAGTAACTCGGAGGACAGCGAGTAAATAATCTGGTTACCAACAAATTAATTTAAAAATGACTAGTAGACCAAAATCCTAAGCTGTTTAACTCAGTAACACGAGGGCAGCAAATAAGTGATGTATTAAGTATATAAATTATTATAAATAACAAGATAACCTAAATCGCAAGCATTCTGACGTAGTAACCCGGGGGACAGAAAGTACATAATATAGTAACTACTACATTAATATGAAAGTAACAAGTTTTCCTAAATCTAAAGCTTTCGAACGTAGTATTCTGGAGACAGCAAGTAAATTATATAGTTAGTGATAAAAAATTATGAAAATGAGAAGTTTTCGTTAATCCTAATCTTTTGAACCCTTCCACTCAAATGGCAGCAAGTCCGAAATGTAGAAAGTGAATAAATCATTATAAAAATAATAAGATAACCTTAATCCTAAGCTTTATAAAACAGTAAATATGAAAGACGCGAATGCATAATACAATGGGTAAACAAATAATTATGGAAATAGCAAGATAACCCAAAATCCTAACCTTTGTAACCAAGTAACCCGAAGAGCAGCTAGTAAATATTATAGTAATCAATAAGTATTTAATTACAAGCGTTTTAACCCAGTAACTCAAGGGGCAGCGAATACTGCATAAAATGTCTAATTAATCATCATGAAGATTACAACATAACCTAAATTCAAAGCTTTTAATCCTAGTATCCCCGTAACAAGCAAGTAAATAATATAGCAACTAATAAATCGTTATGAAAATAACAAGATAACCTGGCTCTCAAGCCTTTAAACCCAGTTGACCGGGGCAGCGGATAAATAACATAGTAACTAGAATGATTATAATAAAAACTATCTAGTTTTCCTGAATCCAAGGTCTTTCTACCTATTAACCCAGGGGCAGCGAGTAAATAATATAGTTACAAATAATTTATTATAAAAATAACAAATTTTCCTAAATCTAAACCTTTTTTTAAACCCAGATACCCAAGAAAGCGAGTTAATAATATAGTAACAAATAAATTATTATGAAACTAACAAGATCACCTGATTTTAAAGCTCATTAACCTAGAAAACCGAAGAAGAAAACGTAAATAATATAATAACTAATTAATTATTATGAAAGAAATAAGATTTCATTAATCCCGAGTGTTTTAACCCAGTAACCCGGGGGGCAGCGAATAATTGATATAGTGACTAATTAATTATCATAAAACTGACAAGATAACCTAAATCCCAAGCTTTTAAACCCAGTATTCCCGTAAGCAGCAAACTAATAACATAGTCACTAAGAAATTATTGCAAAAATAACAAGATAACCTAGCTCCTAAGCTTTGGAACCTAATATACCGGGGGCAGCGAATATATAATATAGTAACTAGAATAATTATTATAAATGTAACGAGTTTTACGAAATCCAAAGCTTCTCGACCCAGTAACTCAGAGGTGGTGAGTAAATAATATAATGAGTAAATAAATCATCGTAAAAATAACGAGTTTTTCTCAATCCACAGCATTTTAACCTGTTAACCTGGGCGGTAGCGAGTCAATAAGATAGAAAGTGAATCATTAGGAAAATATCAAGGTAAAATAAATAACAAGCCTTTTAACTCAGTAACCGAAACAACAGCGAGTAAATAATAAAGTTACTAGAAATTATTATGAAAATTACTAGTTTCTCTAAATACTAAGTTTTTTAACTCTATCAACGGTCGGCAGCAGGTCAATAATATAAAAAGTATATAATCTATTATAAAAATAACAAGATAACCTAAATTCTAAGCGTTTCAACCCAGTCACCAGGGGGACAGCAAGTAATTACTATAGTAACTAATAAACTCTTATGAAAATAACAAGTTTTACTAAATTTCAAGCGTTTCAGCCACTAACCCGGAGGATAGCGAGTAAACAATGTAGTAACAAATGAATAATTATAAAAACACCCAGTTTTTCCCGAATACCAAGCTTTTTTACTCTATAACCGTTTGGCAGCGAGTCAATAATATAATAAGTGGATAATCCATCATAAAAATAACAAAATAACCCAAATCCCAAGGATTTTAATCCAGTATCCTAGAGGGCAGCAAATAAATATTATAGTAACTTAAAAATTATTATAAAAACAACAAGATTAGCTGCCTCTTAATTTTACTAAGTATATCGCAGGCAATTAAAAAATAATACAGTAACTAGAAAAATTCCTACAAAAATAATCAGTTTTACTAATTCCAAAGCTTTTTTACACAGTAACTCGAGGACAGCGAGTAAATAATATAGTAACTTATACATTTTTATTAAAATAACAAGTTTTCCAAAATCTACAGCTTTTAACACAGTAACCTAAGGAATGCGAGTAGATTATATAATAAAAAAAAAATTAACCATAATCCTAAGCTTTTTTACCCAGTAACCAAGTAGAAATCAAGTTAATATTAATGTAACTAATAAATTAATAATAGAATAACAAGATAATCTGAAACCCGAGCTCTTTGACCTAGTAACCCCAGTAAATGATTTATTATGTCAATAATAAGTTTTCCTAAATACTAAGCTTTGTAACCCTATAACCTGGCAGTACTCAGTAAATTATATAATAAGTAAATGAATCATTACAAAAATCACAATTACCCTAAATTACAAGCTTTTTAACTTCGCAACTAGAAAGACAGTAAATAATATAGTAACTAATAAATTAGTATTAAAATAACAAGATAATTAGATTCTAAGCAATTCATCCTAGTATACCGGAAGAGCGAATGAATAATACAGTAACTAGTAAAATTACTATTAAAATAACCAGTTCTTCTAAATCCATAGTTTTCAACCTAGTAACACGAAAGCAGCGAGTTAATGATACAATGAAACAAAAATTATTATAACAGTAACAAGGTAATCATAAACCCAAGCTTTAGAACCCAGTAACCCAAGGGCATCGAGTAAATAATATGGAAACTAAAAAATTATTATGAAAATAACAAGTTGTTTTAAATACTTAACTTTTAACCCTATAACTGGGCAGTACCGAGTCAATGATATGATAAGTAATTAAATTATAACAAAAATAACAAGATTACCTAACTCTTAAGCTTTTTAACATAGTAACCTGAAGGGCAGAAGATAAAAAATATAATAACCAATAAATTATTATAAAAATAACAAGATGACGTGGCTCTCAAGCCTTTAAACCTATTACACAAAGGGCATCAAATATATTATTGTAACTAGAAAAGATATTTCGAGAATAACCAGGTTTTCCTAAATCCAAAGATTTTTAACCAAGTAACTGGGGTCAGCGAGTAAATAATGTAGTAACTAATAGATAAATATAAAAATAACAAGTTTTCTAAAATTCAAAGCCTTCTAACCCTGTAACCTAGGTGACAGCGAATCAATAATATAGGACGTGTATAAATTATTATGAAAATAACAAGATAACATAAGTCTCCAGGTTTTAAACTCATAGATTTGGGCGTCAGCGAGTCAAATAAATAGTAAGTAAAAAAATTACTATAAAAATAACGAGATGACCTTAATCCCCAGCATTATAACGTAGTATACCGGGAGACAGCGAGTGAATACGTTAGTTACCAACGAATTATTATGAAAATTAAACGTTTTCGTAAATCCTTAACTTTTAAACCCTTAAATGAGGGGGGGGGGGGGCAGCGAGTCCACAATATAAAAAGATATGATTATAAAAATAAAAAGCAAATACTAAGCTTTTTCACCCGGTAACTAGAAAATTAGCGGGTAAATAATATACTAAATGATAAATTATTATTTAAATAACAAAATAATCCGAATAACAAGCTTTTTAACCCAGTGAATCAGAGGACAGCAAGTATACAATAGAGTAACTAATAAATGATTATAAAACAACAAGTCTTTCTAAATAACAAGTTTTTGAACTCTATAACCGGGCGGCAGCCGGTCAATAATATAATAAGTAAATTATCGATTGTATTAATAACAAGATATACATTATTTTAAGGATTTTAACCAAGTATACCGGAGGGCAGCAAAGAAAGAATATAGTAACAGATGAAATATTATAAAAATTTCGAGATAACCAGCCTCTCAAGCGTTCGATCCCATTATACCGCGGGCAGCAAAGAAATAATGTAGTAACAAAAAAAATCACTAAGAAAAAAAACAGTTCTACTAAATCCAAAGCTATTTAACTCAGTAACCAAGGGGGAGCGAGTAAATAATATAGTAATCAATAAATTATTATAAAAATAACAAGTTTTCTTAAATCCAGAGCTTTTTAACCCGACTACCTGGGTGGCAGCGACTTAAAAATATGGAAAGTAAATAAATTATTATAAAAATAACAAGATAACCTTAATCCCAAGCTTCTTAGCAAAGTATTTTGGGGGGTAAAAAAAAAAAATATGTAGTAACTACTAAATTATTGTAAAAATAACAACATAACCTATAAAATATTATAAGAAAAAAAAAAATTAATGTGAAAATAAATAGAAAAAGAAAATCCTAAGCGCTTTTACCTAGTAACCAGAAGGACAGCAATAAAATGTTGCAGTAACTAATAAACTATTATAAAAATAACAATTTTTAATAAATTCCAAGCATTTTAGCCAGTAAACCGGACAACAGCGAGTAAACAATGTAGTAACTAATGAATTATTATAAAAATAACAAGATAAGCTGCTTCTTACGCCTTTAAACCACGTATATCGCAGGCAATTAAAAAATAGTATGGTAACTAGAAAAATTACTAAAAAATAATTAGTTTTACTAAATCCAAAGGTTTTTAACACGGTAACCCGAGGACAGCGAGAGAATAATACAGTAACTTATAAATTGTTATAAAAATAACAAATTTTCCAAAATCCACAGCTTTTAACACAGTAACCTGGGGTAAGCGAGCCGAATATATAATAAAATCTATAAAATATATAATTTCTAAATACTAAGCTTTTAACCCTATAACCAGGTAGTTCCAATAACCCGAAAGACAGCAAATAAATAATGTTGTAACTAAGAAATTACTATAGAAATAACTACTTTTAATTAATCCTAAGCTTTTAACCCAGTATTCCCGTAGGCAGCAAATAAATAATTTAACGATTAATTAATTATTATAAAAATGACAAGATACCCTGGCTCTTATGCCTTCAAATCAAGTATACCGCGGGCAGCGAATAAATATTATATTATCTAGAATAATTATTATGAAAATTACTAGTTTTACCAAATCCAAAGGTTTTTAACCCAGTAACCAAGGGGCAGTAAGTGTATAATATGGTTACAAATTAATTATATTAAAAATAACAAGTTTTCCTAAATCCTATGCTTTTGAAACCTACAACCGCGCGGCACTGAGTCAATAATATAATAAGTAGATGAATCATCATTAAAATTACAATATAACCTAAATCTCAAGCTTATCAACTCAGTAAACCGGGGGACAGTAAGTATATAATATAATAACCTATATATTATTATAAAAATAGAAAGTTTCACTAAATAATGTACCTTTTATCCCTATAACTGGGCGATACCGAGTCAATAATATAATAAATAAATTCATTTTATTGATAAAAACAAGATAACCTATATCCTAGAATATAAACGTAGTAGCTAGAAGGACAGCAAGCTACTTTTATGGTTAGTAATAATTTATTATAAAAATAAAAAGTTTTTGTGCGTCCTTAACTTTTGAACCCTTTAATTTGGGAGGAAGCGAGTCAATAATATAGAAAGCAAATAAATCATTATGAAGATAGCAACGTAACATAAATACTAAGCTTTTAATCAAGCAAGCGGACAAACAGCGATTAAATAATGTAGTTACCAATTAATTATTATTACAAACAACATAACCTGAATACCAAGCCTTCCAATCCAGTATTCCGGAAGACAGCAAGTAAATAATATAGTAACTAAAAATTATCATAAAAATAACCAGTTTTCCTAAGTTTAAAGCTTTTTAACACAGTTACCAGGAAGACAGCAAATAAATAATATAGTAACTAATAAAAAATTTTTTAAATAACAACATAACCTTAATCTTAAGCTTTTAATTCCAGTAAACCAGCGCACAGAAAGTAAATAATATAATTATTAATTGATTATTGTATAAATAACAAGTTTTTCTAGATATCAAGGTTTTTGACCCTGTAACCTAGGCAGCATCAAGTCCACAATGTAAAAAATGCAGAAATTCTTATAAAAATATCAAGATAACCTTAATCCCAATATTTTCCATTCAGTATCCCAGGTGACAGCAAATAAACAATATACTAACTAATTAATATCAATGAAAATAACAAGTTTTCATAAATCCGAAGCTTTTTTGCACAGTAACTGGGGAGGATACGAATAAATAATATAATAGTGAAGAAATTATTATAAAAAGAACAAAAAAACCTAAATCGTATGTATGTAACCCAGTAACCCGAAAGACAGCGATCAAATAATATAGCAACTAATAAATGATTATCAAAATAACAAGTTCTTCTAAATACTAAGCTTTTTAACATAGAAATTCGGGCGGCACGAGTTGATCTTATAATAGACAAGGAAATTAGTATAAAAATAAAAAGATAACATAAATCCCAAGCTTTTTGATTCAGTAAGTCGGGGGACAGCAAGTAAATAATATAGTAACTAAAAAATTATTATGAAAATAACAAGTTTTAATAAATCCCGAGGGTTTTAACCTAATAACTTAGGGAGCAGCGAATTATCAATATAGTGTCTAATAAATTATCATAAAAATAGCGAGATCACCTAAATACTAAATATTCAAACTAAGTTAGCCGGGGGCAGCAAGTAAATAATAAAAAAAAAAAAAATTAATAGGAAAATAATAAGATAACAAAAATCAAAAGCTTATGAAACCAGTGACCAGAAAGACAGCGAGTGAATAATATGGCCTCTAAAATATTATTATGAAAATAACAAGTTTTCCTGAATCTCAACCTTTTGAACTCAGGAATTCGGGGGCTGAAAATAAATAATATAGTAAGTAATACATTATTATAAAAATAACAAGATAACCCGGCTCTAGAGCTTTTAAACCTAGTATACCGGAAGCAGCGAATAACTGACATAGTTACTATATAAATTATTATAAAAATATTACCTAAATATGAAGCTTTTTAACCTAGAAACCAACCTGGGGATAGGGAGTAAAAAATATGACAAAAAAAATATCAATAAAATCACAAGATAACCAAAAATCCAAGCTTTTGAGCCCAGTAATCCGGAGGACAGCGAGTAAGTAATATAGTTTCTGGATGAATTATTATAAAAATTACATGTTTTCCTAAATACAGAGTTTTTTATCCCGTAATCCAGAAGCCGCAAGTTAATAATATGATAAAAAAACAATTGTTATGCAAATATTAAAATAGCCAAAATCATAAGCGTTCCAACCCAGTTAAGAAAAGGACAGCAAGTAAATAATATAATATCTAATAAATTATTTTTAAAATAACCAGATAACTTAAATCTCAAGCTCTTTAACACAGTCGACTGTGGGCCTGAAAGCAAATAATATAGTAACTCATTAATTATTATTAAAATAACATGATAACCTAGCTCTCAAGCCTTTGATACAAAAATTTTTTCCTCAATCTAAAGCTTTAAACCAAGTTACCGGTGGACATCGAGTAAATAATATAGTAACTAATAAATTATTGTAAAAGTAAGAAGTTTTTCTTAATCCCAAGCTTTTTAACCCACTATTTCGGAGGACATCGAGTAAATAATACAGTAACTGAGAGTTATTATAAAAATAACTACGTTTTCTAAAGTGCTACATCCCCTTTTCTTGGTATAATCGCGTTCATTTGAGTGACATATATTTAAATTGTTTTACGCGAAAAACAGAAAATTGAGATCGAACACACAGCAGCTGATTATCTACTATATGTCCAAGGGAGGGTTCAATTCCCAGTGCAAATGAGCTTAATGCTCGTGTCACTCAATAAAACTATTTTGTAAAGGTTAATATAGAAATTTTGAATGAATATGTTGGATAATTCTACAGTTACTGCAATATTTACAGCAACTATTTCAGAATTATTTCGTTATTGATTAATTAAAAGAAATTTTGATTTTTATTCATTAAAATTAATAAAGAAGACGATTTTATTTTTGTATTCTGGTAATCATACCAGAAAAGGAACTTGCAAATCACCTGAAAAGGGAAGGTAAAAGAAAAAAACAGGCACACACAAGACACCTATCTGATTAATTTTCACAATGTGGATTTATTTTATAAACTTGATACTGTCTCAAACATAAAG
>JAPYYV010010040.1:0-15794 GCA_030522625.1 Copidosoma aretas
TCTTTTTTTTGTTTGTGTTTTTTTTGTTGCCTCCACCCGATACCCCGTATACGGTCGCGCCCCTTGTGAAATAAATAAGCTACTTCTGTGGAAAAACTTTATACATCCGTGTCAAACGACGAGGTGCAGGGCTTCGATTCGGATGGTACATCCCTTTTCATCGCATCGTTCGATCGATACGCGGAAAAACGTAAGGCCATACAATTGCGTCCCGAGTCGTTTTGTTCTTCCACGGAAGCCACGCTATTTTTCTTTCTTTTTTTCGATACACGTGTACAAGTAAGTACTCAGGTGCGTTGGCTCACGCTCGATCGGCCCGTCCGTGCAGCGGCCCTCGATCTCGTAGCACGGCCGCGCTCGGTACTCGGGACCCTCGACAACCGCTCCCCGCCGGGCATTCCTGTCGTCCCGGCGTCCGTGCCTGCCGACCAATTTGCGGAGCTCGCGGGCCAGTCTGTTCTTGATGTTCTTGGCCTCCTTCTGCCTGCGCCGGTTGAGCGTCTCCTCGAGCTTCCGGAACCTGCCCTCGGCCCTGAGCCTCCTCTCGCCGTCCCTCGACTCCATCAGCTTCGCCGCCAGCTCCAGCCTCATGTCCATCACCATTTGAATTTCCTGCGCAAAGGGTTTTTTTTTTCTCGATCGAGGGTCGCAGCAGTGCCGACCGCAGATTTCCAAGCGTTCCTTCCGAAAATGCAAGGCGTCGTTTGAGCTGGGAAATTTGTTTTTCGTCGATCGTTGGGACGCGGTACTCGGCAACATTTTTACCAGCACGAAAGCGCGTCGCATTGTCAGATGATAAAACGTTCTTTTTCAAAGTATTGTCGATCAAACATCCGAATACTCTTTTTTCGGATACTCCGACGCCTTTGAATTCCAAATTTTGTTCCCCCTCAAGGTGAAAAAATGTTGACGAGTACTAAGTATAGTGATAAAATTCACCGCCTCTCTGAAGGCCCACTCGTCGGCCTCGAGGGCGGCGACTATGGCCTCGCGCTTCTTCGCGTTGCAGGCCGTGTCCATGGGCGGGAGGACCTTATCCCAGGCCCTCCTTATCCTCATCCGGTTGATGACTTTGGCCTCGTGGGCACCGGCCGGCAGCCCATCGCCCCACGTGAAGGACAGCAGCGTCAGGACTTCCGGATCGTGGCCTTGCATGTCAATTAAACGAATGCATGTCAATTAAACGAAGGAACGGTTTGTGATGATTATAATATTGTAACGTGTGCGACCGCATCATCACCTTCGGCGACTCGGTAGGACGGCTCCCAGGGCACGGTCTGGCACTCGTTATCCCGGTAGTCGGTCTGGGTCGAGGTGCTCTTGAAGTAATCGCTCGAGCAGCGGGAACTGAAGAACCGGTGGTGCACGGCCTTGACCGCGCTACCGAGGACGCTGCCGTCCAGGTGGCTGGACATTCCCTTGCCGGCGGACGTTTCCGACGCCGAGGCGAAGGACTCCTGATGGCCGATTCTGCGGATTCTCAGGCTCATGATGATAATAATCTGCTTACGCCTCGCGTTGACTTTTGATCGAAATTGAATTATTATTGTTCCAGAGGATGGTCGATTTCAATTGCGGGGTCTTATCATATACTTACCTTGATGCTTGATCCATCTGCACAGAGAATCGATCCCATCGATGCGCTCTCCGTTCTTATTTTTATATTATTATAACGAGGGAGTCATAATTTTTCTTTTTTTTAACGATTTCATGGTTTAAGTGGTTATCTGTTTGGATTGGTTAGAAAATCAGCTGCGCGTTATTGTTTACAGCTCGAATACTCGAAAATTGCCACATTGTCAGTGTATAAATAAAACATTCCAGAACAATAGGAATATACAAAAATCATATACGTGACACGCACGATACGGGCGACAACATGCATTTTCGGACGCCTTATTGATCAAACTTGATGGTACAGCGTAAGTATGTAAATTATCCATATAGTACGCGGGCAGCTTTTTCAAATACATGCGAGGTATGAGGCTTTTGGAAAATAAAACAAATTGGAATTGTTCGTAAGTAGATAGTATCACACATCTTTCGATATTTATTTTGTACAACTTAGGGACTAGCATCGTCGTAGTTTTATTGTTTTATCCTTATAAACTTCACAATCAATTAACATTTAATCGGCAAATTTCTCGACGAAAATATCGCATAGAGTACATTATAAGTAATCTTTATTTTTCTCCATATAAAAACAAAAATCGCTAGGTACTATTTTAACTTTCACACGTACTATTGTCCTTATAATTCTTGTTGCTCGTACTTTTTACCTCGTTATGATAATTTACTCTTACTCTCTATATCATATGACATTTATTATATTTAAATAAATTATTCATTATTTTACATGTAATAATATATTTTTAAGTCTCGTCATGATGTATAAATAGCTGCGAAATCATATATATGTATATTATACATTTATTTAAGAAAGATTAACAAAAATGATTGTTTTTACTCTTCAAACATGATTGCATATCGTTGTACGAACAACATTGTTCATTTATAAAATGCTGGATATGTATTATTTTCAACAGCGTATAAAAAATGTTGTTTTTTTTTTGTGCGATGATGCATCACGTGATAATACCAAACAAAATAGCAATCGGTTCAACCAAATTAAGCGTCAACAGTCCAAAGTACGAAATCAAACTTGTACAACCATATGCAACGACGTAACAAGATATTGTGCGACATTTTTCTCCTGCTTCCTATCAAAGTTTGTTATTCATGAATCACATATCTTCACATGCGCGCACCTTTCAGTACCAGCTTTCATCCGTTCTCGTATACAGACCCAATCAATCATATATTAAACTCTCACCGAACAAAAAGTTCCCGCCTACTATTTCCTCCACGATTCAAAGTACCCGCTGGCAGACGCCCCCAGGTGCTCGGGCCAGCTCTGCTGCACCGAAATGTCCTCGCACTTCTGTCCGACTTTCATGTCCTCGGGACACACGCATCGCAGCCGCATCCTGTAGACCGTCATCTGCCCGAGAGCGATCTTGGCGTTCTCCTTGTCTATAGCCTCCTGGTATGACCTAAAATTCACCCCCCGCTTGGCCAGACACTCGCTGATGGCCGCCTCCCTCTCCTCGGTCGACTGCGGCTTCTTGCCCGCCCTCATCTCGGCATCCCGGATGCACTCCAAATCCCTCGGCAGGAGGACGAAAGGTATTGCGTTCGTGGGGAGCCAGTATGTCGAGAAGACGAGGTCTATCGCTCTCTTCTCTCCGCTGGCCGCATTCGCCAGCGACGGCAGGAGGATCCCCGTCGGTGGCTGCCTCTGCACTCCCGGGAATCCCTCGGCCCGTCTCGGCGCGGACTTTCGACCGACTACGTCGTCCTTGGTGCGCACCTGCCCGTCCGACTCAGCATCGCGCCTCCGCCTCTCGCTAAGGGCCTCCGCCTCCTTGATGTTGTCGACGAAATCTATGTAGTCGGAGCTGTCATCCGAGTTGTTTGACCTGCTGAAGTGCTGGGAGGTGTAGTAGTTGACCTGCTTGTTCTGGCCGTTCGTGTAGTCCATGCTCGAGTCGAGCTGATTCTGCACCTCGTTGGTGTCGTTGTTGATGTACCTCCCACCGCTCTTCTCGCTCCTCTGGAGCCGGATCTCGTTCAGTTGGCGGGACGCTATCAGCCTCTCCTCATCATCGTCGTACGTCTCGTCGTAGTTATCCTCGGCTGTCTGCTGTTGCTGCTGCTGCTGCTGCTGCTGCTGCTGGGCGTTGCCCTCGTCCCACCTGTCGTTGTCCATCCACTCGCTCTCTCCCTGCTGCTGCTGCACTTCGTCCATCGGGCTCCCGTACTGTCCGTCGTCCTTGGTCTTCGGGTAAAAATGACCGGCCGGCTTCTGAAAGGCCTCGCTCTCGGGCCGGGGCTGCACGTCATCACCGCTCGAGGACGCCCTGTTGCTCAGAACCTCGTCCTCCGCGTGCGCGCTCACGTACTCATCAGCCGCGCTCTTCGGATCGAGGCTATTGTTGAACTCAAGGGCCTTCCAGTCCTCGGATCTATAGAGGGCTAACCCGGGCGGTTCCACGTGCTGACTGAAAGCGTAGAGCGACGTGTAGAGGGTCGTGTTGAACCTGAGCCGGCACAGGTCGGCGTCGGGGTCGGGATCGCCCAGGAACTCGTACTTGTCCCTCGCCCCCTCGCTGCCGAGGCAGTCCGAGGACCAGTGCACGAACCAATCCGAACCTTCTCCGTCGACCGTCACCGACAGCCCGGACATCTGGCCCTGTTCAAAATACGAGCTATGATATCCGCGTGGAAAATATTTGTCTACAAAATTACAAAAAAAAAAAAAAAAAAAATGTCCGTAGCAATCGAAAATGTTTCCTGTGCATACAAAACATTGGAATGTTTGATAAAAAACTAGGCACGTATTCATTGTTCAAACAAATATAAAAAAAACTGTTGTATAAAAAGTTACGAATTTTAAAAGTTTTGGAATTCCACCTTTTTCACTAACTTCGAATCTTACTCATTTCCAGCATTTTTTTTCTTTGCTGTTGTTTTTGCAAAAATCTTATCGAATTTATATGCTTCTCATAATGTACTGCACTTGATTGTGGCGAGCTACATTCCAACTTTACATTGAATTTCTTATGATGATGTTGTCATTGATGATTGAATAAATTTTTTGTTGTACATAGATTTTTTTTGTGTCAAGGCAAGAGATAAGTAGGCTTACGACAAGAACTTTGAAAAAATCAAAGTTGTTTGTGCACAACTATAAGTGGTGCACTGCGTAACGTAGTTGCATACAAAAAATGCTGGAATCGAATAATCTTATGGATTTATACAGATAACGTCCGGTTAAAGATGATATCTCATCGTTCAGGGGAAAATAAGTAAATTTAAAGATTGTAATTTGATAGAAAAGTCATAATATTACGCTCATCGTGTCTACCATCGGCGCCTCGAGCAGTGGCTTGCCAGTTCTGCCGTCCAGCACCGTGGCCGTCGTGTAGTAGTACACCGGAAATCCGGGCACCTGATGCTTGACGAGGATATCGACGATTTTATCGTCGTTGTAGTGCCCGGGTATAGGGATGCTTATCACCTCCGAGCCGTTGATGCTAAACTTCCAGATCTCCTTGAACGTCAGCCCGTCTAGAGCGACGACGCTGTCGGCCATAACGACTACTATGTCCTCCGTGCTGTCCGAATTGAGATCGATCAGGAGCGGTGGTATCTTTGCCCCCCTGCCCGGGCCATGGTAGAGCTTTTGCAGTTTCTAGGGGTTACGTAGAAACGGCCATTGATAACCTATACGTTCCTTTCATCTCTTTTTGCTTGTTACATCGTCGGTTGAGTGCTATATGGCCCCTCTTCTTCCATTGCACTCAACCGACGATATATTTATTATCAGAGAAAACTCACAAACTCCCCCTTGAGCAGTTTCGAGTGCGGTATGATGTAGAGGCCACCCGACTTGTCCTGGTTACTGGCAACGAGTATGAGGTAGGTTTCTCCGTCCGGGTGAACGAGGACCTGGGGCGCGACGAACAATTGCTCCTGCCCGGGAAAATCCATGCCGTTTATCCTGTTGCCGCTCCTGCCCGACACAAGGACCACCTCCGACTGCGAGCTGGCAGACTGCCAGGTGTGGGCGGCGATGACGTCGCCCACCCCGTCATCGTCCATGTCGGCGATGTACCTCGCATCGTAGATGTCATAGTAACGCGCGTTGGACGGCTGCTCGCCCGGAGGTAGCTCCCATATGCTGGTGCCGTCGCGACCGCTGATGGCCTGCAGTATCCCACCCCGGCCGGCAATCACGCAGTCCTTGGTACTATCGTTATTCACGTCGAGGCCGCAGTCGATCGAGTAAATCGCGTGGTCCGTCCAGTGGGTCCATATGGTAGTCCCGGAGCCTCCGTCCAGGGCGAGAACGCCGCCGAGGCAGGGCGCGCTCCGCTCAAAGTACAGCTTGCACGTGAACTCTGTAGCGCTCGAGGTGTCCAGGCCTGTTGCGATCGGTGAATTAGATTGCAATTGATAGTGAAAACTCAAGAAAATTGTTGTGTGTAAGTTAGGGGATTCCCCCCTTTCCCTATATCATATCGTTGGTTGGAAGGGAAAAGGTACCGATTCAAAAAAGCTCTGAAGAAATGTACCGATTCGTCCGAACTCGATAATAATAGGTATTTTTACGGACACCAAAGTGTGAAATCTTACTAATTTTGATCAATAACATTTTCTTTGTTTGTCTGGAATTAATATGCCCGCAAGATTATTAAGATTTCGACTTTTTGTGTCCGCAAAAATACCCGATGGTTATGGAGCTCGGACGAATTGGTACCTTATTCATACTATCAAGCGAGAGGAGTGCAGAGTAGAAGAAAAAATGATACAGCATATTAGACCGACCCGTGCTGAAGCCGACTATCACGTCCAAGACGCCGTCCCCGTTGACGTCGTTGCTCCTGAGCGGCGCCTCGGAGGTCAGCCTCGGCAGAGTCCTGGTCCACTGGACCAGCGAGCTGAGGGACGTGCACGGCACGACGTGGGCCTTCTCCCTGGCCATGGTCTTCCTCTCGTGGGCCAACCACTGATTGACGATGCCCGTGGGCACGGGCAGCCGCGTTATGGCAACGATACAGAGAACGATGACGCCGATGATGAAGACGAGGCCGAGCATGGTGTAGATGAAGGGCGCGAACATCGCCTTTAGGGACAGCCGGGGCTGTTGGTCGTGATCGGCCGGGCCAAAGTGGGCACCCGGACGGAACTTGCCGCGCCGGGGCGCCATGAGGGGCCGCTTGACCCCGCGCTCGTAGTCGTCGTCGTCGTCCTCGTCGTTCGTACTCGCGCCTCGCATCAGGTGCGCTATCCCCGGGCTACCCGCACCACCACCACCACCGGCGCCGAGCTTGAGTACGCCGTTCTTGCCGTCGCGTATGAAAACCTCGTCGTCGATGTCGCTCAGCTCGTCATCCTCGTCGTCCGCAAAGTTGTCCCTCACCGCGACCCGGGGCAGCTTCGGGTAGACCCCGATGCCGCCTGCCGACATCTCGCCCCTTTGTATACCTGTCGCCCAGCCAGCTGCGCCTATAATGGGTATCTAAGTAGTACGCGTGCACCACCCACGGACCTGCAATCATCATCATCGTGTGTTTACGGAATATTCGGCGCTCTTCGGAGCTTTGAAGCAGCAACAACAAAAGTACAAACATATAGCTTGGAATAAGATATGTACTCACTTGGTGATGCGTGCAGATCAGGGTCGTACAGAGTCGCAGCAGCAACGGTACACTGATACGTCAGAGTTGGTTGGTATTAATACACTACCAGTCTACCAGCACTGCAGGAGCTGGATTAGTATAGTACTGCGCGGATCGATAGTACTCCTAAAAGCCATCTGTCATCGGAGCGCCCAGGGACATTATGGAGATCGAGCGAGTGTATTACCCATTCCTTACGCTCTCTCTCTCTCTCTCTCTCTCAACGCAGGGGAGTCGGTTTCACGCGGGTGGTGACACAGTGGTTGTGAGTCGTGTGTGCAACAACACGGGCCGAAGCCCCCGTATGACGAAGAGACACGCCATACCGTGTGCCTATCGCGCGTACACGCCCTTATGTGCAGCTCTCGCGGAAAACCCCCAACGCGCATCCCCCTCTCTCGCTCGCGCTCCCTGCAGAGCTTTCGTTCGTTCGTATATATACGCGCGCGCGCACGAGCTTTTCCTCCTTCCCGTATTTGTCCTACACCTGTATAGGTGTACAGCGGCTAAATTAGCATTGCACACGTGTGTGTGCGCCCGATCTCGCGAATATCGGGTGTTGTATGTTGTACCCCTCTCTGGCGCAGAGATCCTGCGTGTACTGCGCGTATACTATGACGAGAAAGCTCGCTCCTCGCTATTGTTATGCACACCCCCGGTGTTTTTTCGCCGTCCCCCGCGCCGAGTGGAATTTTTTTTGTGCTTCCAGGCGCTCCCTCGGTTTTTCCCCCCGACGCGGGTGGATCGACCCGCGCGTTTTTGGAATCGCCGAGAGCTCCGCGGTGGAGATTAAACACATCGTCGTTGGTGTTATTTTCGCACCGCGGTGTGTGCGCGGGTTGAGGATAATAGTAGCTTTTCGTCACAAAGGTCCATCTCCCGCCCCCCGGGTCGGATGCACACGAGTGGCGAACGCTGTTTTTCCCACCGAGGGCGCGCCGGGGTTGAAAAAGTGCCCGAGGTAGGAAAAACGTTTTTTCTTACCATGTACACACGACGGTGCAATGTAATTGAAAATTTGACCGCGACGCGTCGAGCGTTGGAGATTCGTCGATTACACGATGTGAATGCGCGTACTGTTGCAGGGTGCTTTCGTAGAGCATTATATGAATAGGTAATATATTTTTATGTACCGCGTCGTATGTACGTACATGTACTTTTTGCTGCGCGATAATCTCACGGCTTGTCTAAATGGAGCATCATCGCGGTCGCTTCTTCTTTTCCCTCGCGCTATATTTATACGCGCGCGACACGAAGCGCGAAACGTTTGGTTTGCTCGTGCAATACCTATACCACATGGTGGTTGTTTTTGTTGTTACTGTCGGTTTGGATCAATACTCATACCAGCTCGCAAGAGTTCAAAAGCGTGTGCCACAATTTTTTTTCATCTGGTAATACGTATGAAGAGAGTATAAAAAGACTCGGCACGAAGAATAATCGAGTGACGGAAAACCAACGGCTGTATTACATCGTTATACTTTTGATGATATGTGTGTATGTACAGTTATGACGTACAGTTGTAATCCGTTGTAATCTCGTCATCCCGTCCGACTCGGAGAGTATTATACGGATAGCCGGTCATCCATATCCATCCATCGTCCGTCTCTCTGGTTGCAGATCATTGAATGACAAAAGGCAATTATTATAATACCTAATGTACACATGTACAGCTCATTTGAGCCGATTACACACGTGGGGTCGCGCCACACAGCTCCGGTCGGTCAGTCCAGCATCCGTAGTCTTGCCGCACAGTTGTTGGTGTTGTCGTTGTTGTTGTTGTTGTTGTTGTTGTTGTTGTTGTTGTTCCGTATAAGCTGCAGAGTCTTTAAAAAAAAAAAAAAAACCCCAAACAGAGTGCGCGCCTTGTTATCTCGTTTTTCTTCTGCGACGAGACGATTCGTATATTTACTTCCGTCCCAGCATAAAACGATCATTATTATTACGCTCCGTTCCCTCTTCTCCGGGAAGACTCTCTATTTTTAACACGTACGTACCCTTATTTTTATCGCAAACACTGCACACACGCGTCTTCTATACGTACATTACATCAGCTCGCGCTTGTTTCCAGCATATACATGCTATATGTATGCGTGCATACCACCAAGGGCTTATCGGTCCCGGCTATCGGTACCATATACAGTCTATACATATAGTTTACCCCGCGCTCTGCACTCCTCCTAATTCCCTCCCTCTTTCACACCGCCGTAAACATACGTACACACATGGGCGAGTAAGCGTACAGACCGCGGCCCGGCCGCATGCAATTTTTCCGTCCGCCCGTCGCGTCATTCCCGAATCGATCTCTTCGCGCGTCAGTAGCGTCGCAGCGGCTCAACAACGAGCCGATCGTCTCTCCCGCGCGCGGCGTACTTTTCGCTCTTTTCGGATTCTTTTTCTCTCGATAAAATAATTCATCGTCGCGCATTATCACCATCTTCGGTGTATTACAGAGAGAGAGAGAGAGAGAGAGAGAGGGGGGAAAGGACGCAGAGTGTGTTTTCGGTTGCGCAACGCCGCACATAAGTCTATATATGAATCGGCTGGCCGCTCAGCGGTCCCCTTGTACCACGGCATAATATTATTATTCAAGTTCCGCACTTGACTCGCCGAAAAGAGTACACGACCGGATCACGACGCACATCAGTCAAGTGTGCATATATTTAGTAGAAAGAGCGCAAGTTGTAATACTGCCGCACCGATGAGCGGCTACGCGTAAAAGTATCATCATCACCATCATGCGTCGAGTGGTGCTGGAACTGCTCGTGTTCTTATTATTTTGCTGCTGCTGCTGCTGCTGCCGATCGACCATCCTACCCTCGGGGACAGCTTCCAACGGACAGGCTGTCAACAGGTACGTGGGTGCTTGCCATTTTTTACCATTGTCGTTGTGAAAGCGAGTTACTGCAGGATCTGCCAAAAGTTCGAGATCGTTGGTCAAAAGCATGTTATCGATGCGACGATCGACACAAATGCATTTTCAACAAAATTCTCATCCGTGCATAAGTATGACCGAAGCTTACGAGAATTGCGAAAAAGAAAAAAAAAAAACACGACGTCACCCTCTCGCATTTCCCAGGAACCGCGGCTACGTCTTCACGGCGCCGAAGAGGCTG
Source organism: Copidosoma aretas (assembly GCA_030522625.1). Classification (NCBI taxonomy): domain Eukaryota; kingdom Metazoa; phylum Arthropoda; class Insecta; order Hymenoptera; family Encyrtidae; genus Copidosoma; species Copidosoma aretas. Next base: position 10,358 of record JAPYYV010010040.1, read on the forward strand.
ATTGCCGGCGAGAAGGAAAATGTGTGCCTCTCGCTGCACAACTTGGAGCCGCCCGTCCACGTGAGCGTCGATCTGTTGGCCGCGGCGGCGGCGGCGGCGGCGACGGCGAGCAACGACACATCGGCCAGCAGCGTGCAGGACCGGGAGGACGATGTGCTCGCCAGCGTGCACACGGTCCTCAAGACTGGTATGGAGTTGTTGTACCTTTTCATGCGTTTGATTTTTTTCTTTTTCCCCGTCCAATGCTACAATTATGTTTGACATTTTCAAACTAAAGCGCGTCGTCGCCTCCCGAGGAAAACATAAAATATTAACATTGCAAATCAAACGAAGAAAAGGGATACGAAATAAGAAACATCGAGAATCGCGCTGTACGATTACTAAAAAAAAACTCTCTGGAATACAGTTTTTCTCAATTCTAAATGACGTAAATAATGAAGCGATTGGAATATATATGCCATACACGTTTCCTAGCTTCAACGTGAATTGTGTCCCAATATAAATACAGTATTATTCAACGTGCAAGAGTATATGACGAAAGAACAATCGTAATCTGAACCGTATTCCTTTTCCCGGGACTCTCGCGGGAAATCGAACGGAATGAGGGGTAACGGTACAACGCTTATAAATGGAATTGGAAAGTCAAACTACGAATGACAATACCAATACTGGGGGCCCAAGATGGTTTATTGTGGTTCGTTGAAATAAATTGTTTATTTGAATGACGCGATGAACTAACTTGCTGCACATCATTCTCAAGAAAACTAATGCCCAAGGAATTCTGACGCGTTTTGTTTGATAACAAGCGCAACGAAAACCTTCAAAATTTTTAAAACGTTTGTGATGAGAACGTCGTGTCCGTTCAGGGTCACGCGCGCCTCGACGAAAGAAAATACATACAGACGCGCGCAGAGACGATGATCGTTACGCGCGATTATATCGAGTGGTTTGGATATCTTGAACCCATATACACACTACATCATGTGTACACCCTTGCATTAAAACCTGCTGTACGTATGACTATACTACTCTCGGGGAGTAAGCTGCGGGGCCAATCGAGACGGTTTGCGCCGCTCAATTGAAATTGTCGCGGCTTCCGGCCTGGGGCTGCTCCTCGGCACGGTACATACATAGAAAACATGGATATACAGGCGCGCACCAGCCAGCAGCATCATCATCATCATCATCATCATCATCATCATCATCATCATCATCATCATCATCGCTGTTATAAACAGCCGCACATTGCCTGTTCATTAAACAAGACGATCCCTCATGTGGTACCTATACACCGCACACACGCTCAGTACGAAACAATGTAACGCAAGAGCTAAATTGGGGCTGATCGTTTGTTCGTTCGGTTCCTGTAACTCACCGCGACGCTCGTACATATGCGCAAAAACGTTTCCTCCTTCGCCTTCCGCCATCAATCTTTGATGCACATTTCGTATACAAGTACAAGACATCTTTCAATTGAAACGCCGGCTAACATCGCTGCAGTGAGGCCTCAGCCCATGCCGCACAATATATTTCCGTGCCGCAATGTATCACGCGAGGAACGCGAGCCAGCCCTAAACCCCCAATGTCCCTTAAGGAATCGAGTCGTGCTTGGAGCTGAGGGTCACGGCCAATACAAAGTACAGCGTCGCGAACCTCAGACTGCGCTTGAAGTTTGATAAGTATCCGGAGTACGTGGTCGACGCGCAGAAGAAGATATTCATCGAGCACGACGCCCTCGTGACCTTCGTCGAGACGGACAAGGCCATCTACAAGCCCGGCCAGGACGTCAACCTGCGGATCCTCAATCTCCGGCACGATCTCAAGCCGTGGACGAAACCGGTGCGTCTCTGTCGTCCACTTGATTCAATTACAATAATAATTATATGTAGAAACGTCCCTCATGCGTCAGATACCAAAAGTGTGGATCGAAAATCCGTCGGAGGTCCGAGTGGCCCAGTGGACGAACGTCAGCACGGAGAACGGGATGGCCCAGCTGTCGTTTCCCCTGTCGGACGAGCCGAGCTCTGTGCGCATTATATAGTACATCAATTACCCATTATTTTATAACATACCAAAAAGTAAATCGTCTTGCTCCCAAAGGGCACCTGGAGGATAAAGGTCGAGAAAACACGGCCCCAGATGGTCCACGCGAGGAGCTTCGAGGTCAGGAAGTACGTCCTGCCGCGCTTCCAGGTGACCATCGGGGCCCCGGGCTACATCCTCGCCGACGCCAAGTAGGTCGTTGTTCGAGTATTATAATCAAAAATGTTGAGTCTCACTCAAACACCAATAAGAATTAAGTGCCATTTTTCGCAATTGTCGACGGTTCGCGAAGACTGCGCGATACCTCTGATTCACAACATTTTTGTGTTCCAAGGGACGTTACCTGGAAGGTGTGCGTGAGGTACAGCTACGGGGAGCCGGTCAAGGGCAATCTTTTGCTCAGCCTGCGGCCCCAGACCCCGGTCTGGAGGAGGAAGCAGACCGTCGCGGAAATCAATTACGAGGAGCAGGTATCGACACATCATAAACGCAATGATCGAACGCGGTTTCTTGTATCGTGTAACAAAAAAAGGTAAAAAGAGAAAAAAAAAAAAACAATTTCACGCCAGCTCAACGGCACGGCCGATGGCTGCACGAATTACACGGTGAGCGCCCAAGTCCTCGGGCTGCCGCACTGGAAAGTGGCGCCGAACAACGTCGTGCTGCTGGCGAACTTTACCGAGGCCAGGAGCGGCCTCGTCGAGACAGCGACCAGTCGCACCCTCGTCATGCACCAGCCGCTCAAGCTCGAGTTCTCGCCCCACACACCCAAGTACTTCAAGCCCGGTCTTCCGTACCACGGCAAGGTACACCGTACTGTGACATTATACATATACTTATATACCATGTTGTGGAGCCAAATCTAGCTTTCGGACGCTTTAAAGCAGGATAATAATTTGGACGCTGTTTTTGCATCCCTAATTTTGTCACGCGGTACTTACATACTTACCGAAATGTTTTCGAGCGTCACTTTGAAGTATTCGAACAAACTTTTCCCTCGAAACGATGCTTCGGCGCTTTTCCCTCCTCGCTATACTTTTACCGCGGGGAAGGAGTTTTCTCGACAAGTATCTAAGTGTCGCTTTGAAAAATACAGCTGCGAGTATTGAAGTCCGACGCCTCGAGTCCGGCGCCGAACGAGAAGATCCAGGTCTGCCTGAGGATCCGCCGCAAGGACGAGTGGCAGCGATCCGTCGTCGAGTGCCGCAACTTCACGTCGACCAATGCCGATGGCTTTCTTGACTTTATCGTGCCCCCGCAGCACAAGAACATCGTCCTTCTGAGCTTCGTCGCGACCGCCGTCGATTATCAGACCAAGTACTACTCACCGGACAAGCGCTGGCGGGTATAACGCACTGCTCATAATACATCACACTTGTACTTGCGATTCGTATAACATGGATGAATAAGTACTTACTGTTCAAAAATCGACAACATATGCGTGTCATGATTTATCTGCACAGTCACACTCGATAAACTTTCAATCGTCGTACATCATATATTATACAGCTGGATATACAAACAACAAGAAATATACTGTAGGTATTCGTGGACCAGCCGTCCGCGTACATCGACGTCGAGCCCTGGTACTCGCCCTCGTCGAGCTACCTCATGGTCACCAGCGGCTACCAGCCTGTCGTCTGCGGCGACAAGTACTCCTTCAACGTGATGTACACGAGCTCCGTGGACGCCCAGGACGATCCCAAGCCCGTGAGCTTTCACTACTCGATCAACTCGAAGAGCGACATCCTCGTGTTCGGCCACGTCAAGTACAAGCCGCGCAAGGACGCGCTCCTCGACTACTCCGAGTTCCGCAACGTCCTCGGCGCCGCGCCGAAGCCCAAGAGCGACCGGTCGTCGTCGTCGTCGTCGTCGAGTGATCAGTTCGTCGTTCACAGGTTGGTCAAAACCATACATATTAATTAAATATTCGTTCTCCCCGCTGCTACGATTAATTTTCAAGGTTCCCGCTGAGCGTGAAAATAACGGCGAGCATGGCGCCCGTCTCCTCGCTGCTGCTCTACTACGTGCGTCCGGACAACGAGGTGGTGAGCTCGAGCCACATCATCGAGGTCGGCCAGTGCTTCGACAATCCGGTCAAGATCACGTGGCACGAGGACAGGCAGAAGCCGGGCTCGTTGGCCCAGTTTCACTTGGAAGCAGCGCCCATGTCCCTTTGCGGCATCTCGGCGGTCGACAAGTCGACCAGCTTCCGTTCGGGTAAGCCAATTACAGCTGTTCAAGGTCAGAATCTAGTTCCGTCAGCGATGTGAACAGAACAAAAACAAAAATGCCGGCAGCAACGCGTGAAGTCGACTGGAAGCAAAATAAACGAAACGTGCTGGCGGGACCGATTAGCACGTCCAGTTTATGATGTCCATCATCATTTGGATTTTCTGCACAGTAGAGCAGTTTCATGAGAGACTCGTACCACTTGGCAATATTTTTACCAACGCAAAGTGCGATGTACTTTCAAGTAATAGAATTGGTTTGGAATAGAATATTTTCATTCGTTTTTCGAGATTATACAATTCTGTTACTTATTTACTCGAAATGTAACCTGCGCTACACACTTGCTGGGAAAAATTTTGTCAAGCACATAGTACTGTGTGCTACAAGCAGTAACGGATACATTTTCACGCGTGGTAACGGTGACCATCTCTGACAGTTGAGTAGGTTTATCGATGATTGTACAATTCACCGCCTCTCCGAAAGCTTACTTGTCCCTCGTCGCGCCCTCGGTTTCCCAGTCAGTCCGAGGACCAGTGCAGGAGATCGAAAAAATAAACAAAATACGGCGATCGTGCCTAATCAATTTTGCGATTATGTTTAAAACATTTTACTACACGTAATCGCCGATCCCAACGGTGCGTGTGTTGATCTAATAATTTTTCCCGCTGCACAAGCAGAGTTTGGATTCTCGTTTCGGTGACTTTTATCATCGTGTGATTGCCTTTTAACAAAGTTGTCGAATACGAGAGAACAATATAGTCAGATAGAATGATGGAAGCACTCTCTACGTGTTTTTTTTAAGCTCCGTGGTCAGCCAAAATCTTTTGCTCATTGATTGCACTTGTAACGCTTTATCGTCTTCGTCGTCAGCGAGCGGCTCTACTGGCGAGCTGTCGTCGTCTGGGAGTGCCGAGCCCCATCTACTCGAGCCGGACAGCGTCTTCAATCGGCTGAAGAGGTTCCACCTGCCCGCCGACACCCTGCCCCTCCAGAGCAGCTGGGCCCACTGCACGCCCGGTTAGATTTTTGTGCGCGAATAATCGATACATCATTCACCAGCTGTTCGGGGTTTGATTGTTTTTTTTTTTTTTTTTTTTTTTTTCTTCTTTTTATTTTTTCTTGTTTGTTGTTTTTTCCGGCCCGGTGGCGGACCTTGAGGAGG
>JAPYYV010010041.1:0-11553 GCA_030522625.1 Copidosoma aretas
GTCACAATACATATTTTTATTCTTTCTAACCTCATAGGACACCTGACAGCCCTAAACAAAATTTATTGTTGTACACCAGCATAATATACACTCAAATCAATAATTTGGTTGGTCCATTTGCTTTAAATAACTTTTCTTGGATTAAATAAAAAGTGTTCCCATAAGACTACGTGCATTTTGGTGATCTCAGTGAGGGACAATTTCTCTCACTCGCAGCACCACATGTAATAGGCACATAGCGAGTAACCCGGAAATCCTAGACACGACCTTACACGTACCCGAGGCCGCGCACTGAAATATAACCGTAGCGCCCTCTGCTCCACATCTACAATATCCAGGAACTCCTGGACACGTAAAAAGGTGAATCTGAGACAGCAGACTCAAATATACCGGCAGCGCCCCCTGTGTTCCACATGTACATGATCCAGGAACTCCAGGACACTTATAAAGACCAGCGAATCCTGCGATGTTAAAACGACCCGACGCCTATCAGACTTGAACTCTATTGCGTGGTGAAGTATATCTATATAAATGATAAATATAGATATACTTGACCACGCAATAGATTTAAAGTCCGAAAAAAGTCGGGTCGTTTTAAAATCGCTGATAAAGACTTCTCCGAGGCAGCTTACTAAGATTTACCCACCGCGCCTACTGTGTTGCCCAGCTACAACAGTCTTGCACTCTTAGACACGTCGATAGACATTCCTGAGGCAGTACACTTACGTGTTTCCGAAATGCAGACAGACCCTGAGATTGGACTTGCGTAAATTACATTCACTATACGATTTAATACACATGTCTAAAATTTTTCTCAAGGAAAAAGATCCTCGAGGAATTCCTGGAAAATGGTTGCACGGAACCCTCGAGGAATTTGCTCGAGGAATTCCTTAATGACATTTTTGGTTCGGTACTGCATTTAACGAAACTATACTAATTATATGCATAATGCTGGCATTCTATACATTGGGTAAGTGTTATGATGTGAAGAAACATAAGGTTGCTGTTGCGTATCTCTACGAAGCGTCAGTTAATCTCATTCACTTCTGAACGTCATCTATTATACGACAGTGATGGTAGTAGCCAAGAGAATCATGCGAAATTAGGACAAAAAAGGAGGCGTTTTGAAAGGTGGGGAAAAGAATAAATTCGGGTTGCCATATAAGCACACGGTATTCTTTTCATCAAAGACGAGTGCAGTAATATCTTTTGAGAATAGCTATTCCAGACCGTAACGTGTTTCTATCTGCACTACAATGCATCACGGAACAGACTGACAGAGGGGCCATTTATACATGAAGTATATACATATAAATTCTAAAACATCTTATAGACATGCAATTTCGATTATCCTGAATCATTGGTTGGTTATGTTTGTGTATATTTGAGTCTAGGGGCGATAGTTGGTCGTCTTTTAGTATCGAGCCGCACGAGGAGGGGAAGAGAAGGGGTAAAAATAGGGGGTAGAAAATCATCTCTGTAAAGTAACAATGTACGGAAATGCATTGTTTTGTGCAAAATAACTTATAAAAAATTTGAACGCAACGTTGTGTATCTAGGCCTAAAACAGTTGCAAAAAACGTTAATATAGGTATAAGTATGGCGTTAGGCAACTATATATATATAAGTAAATCTCTTTTTATCTTTCACTTTTCGAGGGGCAAAAATCAGCCGAATTTTTTTATGATCGCACACCTCCAAAATTTTTATTTTTATTTTCTTCAGATCCTAAATATTGAAAAAAATATCGTGAACATGTGATTCAGGTCTTCGCACACAGCTTTTTTAAGCTTCTTTCAATTTTCATACATCAAATTTCAAGATTTTTTTTGGAAATTTTACCGTGTATTTATTATAACTTAGCTTTAGAAGATTGTAGAGAGTCTCTCAACAATGAAAATTAAAGCTCTTATGATAAGCTTCATTTTTAATTTACAATCATTAGAAAATATGGTCTGTGTCGAAAGTTATGAACGCCTAAAACTCGTTATTCGAGAAAACGTTTTTCGCCGTTTCTCAAGTTTTTGCTATTTTTTGGATTGTAACTGATGATGCTGGCAAGATGTTTTGCTCATTTGAAAACAAAAAGAAAGCGTATTGCAAAAGCTTTAATTTGCGTTTTTGGCCGACCCTCTATGACCTTTAAGGGCCAAGTAATAGCGAAAAGAGTAAAAAAAACCTTAACGTGCTGTTTCCCATTTGTTCCTATTTTGCTTGTAACTTTGCTTCGGTTACTAACTTTTGGTACTGGCCATATTGTTGAATAATCCAAAATTTAAGCAAAGACTTATTACCAGAGCTCTTATTGTCTTGAAAGACTCTTTTCAACCTTCTGGAGCATTGTTATAATCAAAATAGTGGGAAAAATGGGAAACAGCACGTAAAGGTTTTTTTTTACTCTTTTCGCCAATACTTGGCCCCAAAAGGTCATAAAGGGTCGGCCAAACATAAAAATTAAAGCTTTTGCAATACGCTTTCTTTTTGTTTTATGAATGAGCAAAAAATCTGGCCAGCATCATAAGTTACAATCCAAAAAATAGCAAAAACTTGAGAAAGGGCGAAAAACGTTTCTCGAATAACAAGTTTTAGGCAACTTTCGACACAGACCATATTTTCTAATGATTCAAAATGAAAATTGAAGCTTATCGCAACAGCTTTAATTGTCATTGTGGAGACAGTCTCTACAATCTTCTAGAGCTAAGATATAATAAATACACGGTAAAATTTCTAAAAATATTCTGAAATTTGATGTACAAAAATTGAAAGAAGCGTCAAAAAGCAGTATGTCAAGACCTGAATCGCATGTTAACGATATTTTTCTCAATATTTAGGGTCTAAAGAAAATAAAAAAAATATTTCGGAGGTGTGGGATCATGAAAAAATTCGGCTGATTTTTGCCCCTCGAAAAGTGAAAAATAAAAGAAGAATTCCTCATATGTATCTTACTATATACATATAGTTGTAAGGATGAAAGAATTCCCCCCCCCCCCCCACATCCTTCCTACATTTCACGGGTGTATTTGTTCGATTTCTACGTGTTCTGTAACACCGTCATTTGATACAATGTTTATTGATAAATAATTTATCCACTTATTCAAAATAATTTGAAAAGAAACAAAAAATATGAATTCATACCTACTTCAACAAAATAACATACTATCATTCGACATAATAAAAGAAAGGAAAACAAATAATCTAAGTCAAAACTAATTATTTTACATTGTAAGAAACAATTGTTTATATCTTCATAACAAATTATCGATACAGAAAATCATTATTTTATATGTCAAGGATGCATTAAAATTGCAGAAAAAGTTATAAATATTGGCAGACAATAAAAGGATATTAAGTCGTTTCATGCAGAACAACGGTTTCTTTATCTACAGATAACGATGATTCAGGTTACTGCACAGGTTACGGCGAAGTACGTGTTTCGTATGATCGTCATTTGTTTGTGCAATCCTCAACCCCCCCCCCCTCAGCCCCCCCAATCCCTTCTCCTACCTCCTCAAAAATCAGATCGTTTTCTCTGTTATTTAACGTGAAAAATCAATTTTTCAATTTTTTGGTGCCCCCTCCGCCCAACAATAAACTTTGAAATTTTTCATTATTTTCAGCTTTCCTTAAAATCATATAAAAATATCATTTATATCAAGAATTCGAAGAATTTTAGTATAAACCACCCCTAAACAATTATTATATGTTTTGTATTAATTAATTTAAACCGATATATAAGTGTAGAAATTCAAAGAATTATTATTTTCATGATTTTTTTCACTCCACCTTGCAGTAATAATTCAGGGGCACTTTTTTACAGTGGTCTCCCAATTTATCTTGGTAGCATGAGAATTATTGTAGCTTAAAGTAACCTAAGGCGTTGTATCACAAATGTCCCTTTTTAGACTTTTTTTATAGCACTTTAAGGATACCAAGTTAACAGGCATAGTCCTATTTTAAAGTCTCATTTAAATTAAAAATAATAAAAATAAATTAATTAAAAGGAACAAAATTAAACAACAGAATATATATTCCATTGTTACGAATAAAAATTTTTTCCCAAATAATATTGTCAATATTATTGTTAGCATTTAAACGTAATTTTATGTCAATATTTTCTGTACATTTGCATCTGGACAATGCTACATACAATTGTCTATGAGAAAGTGATGGTTTCTTGAGTAAAGACCTGATTTGTCCAAACTCTGACCTTGAAATCTATTTATAGCCATCGCAAACGCTAATACTATTAAAAATTGATAACTGTGTGGATCGAAATACAAAGAGGTATTATTCACAGAAGAAAAAGTTTTTCGATGCATAAAAACTTTTCTTCCAATTTATTCACCTGTAATGATTTCAACTTTAATGTTGAATTTATATAATTTGATCATTTTTAATCGTGTGCCATTGCAAATTCAATTATTAATATTCAAATTTCTTATAAACATAACTATTACTTTTATTTTTTAATTTAGTTCACGCGGGGACGACCTTCCCGAATGTTATTCAACATTTCTATCTGAAAATTAATATAAATATCATCATCAGATTTATCAACTCCTTTGGATGTTGCTTAGTGTACACTGTAATATGTTACTTTTCTTCCTTCCATATTATTTAAAATTTTATTATTAAACAAATTTGTATATTCATCATAAGTAGTTAATATCGAGCTATTAATATTTAAATTAAAATTTTTTCTAAATTTTTTCGAGTAAACGTCTGAAGTTATCGAATAATCTAGAGTTTTGAATTTCTTAATTATTTCGTTTCCAATTATTTACAACATTTACGAAAAATTATCAACCTTTGATAAAATATTTCTATTTTATTTGAAAATTTTTAATAATCTCTACAAATATGACGATTTTATTGATTCGTTTATTATTATACTATAACTTTTTTTTCACTGGTATAATTTGCTGGAAATCTTCACCTAAAACGATTAATTTACCTCTAAATGGTTTGTCATTATTACGTAAATCTCGTAAAGTTTTCTCAACAATTTCTAATGCTTTTTTTGGTATCATGGAAGCTTCGCCCCATATAATTAAATCGACTTATTAAAATTTGTTTCTAATCAATTTAAATTATTAAAATAAACTTTTAATATTATTTAAATCTAATTATAATTTAAAAGTTCTATTACTTGTCATACCTTTTGGAAAAAGAATCAAGTCAATCTATGTCCACGCCATTGATATAATTTTTGATTATGTGTAGATAAAATAATAAATTATGGTTTTGCATAAGATGTTTTCCAGATAATCCTGGAGAATAAATAACATAAACTTTGTTATTTCAATAAAATATACATTTAAAACTACACTTTTGTCTCCCGTTTACTTTAGGATACAAATCATTCAACATTTTTAACTATATTCAATTTACTCGTTATTGTTTTCTATATCCAGAACAATATTTTCTGCAATAGTTAGATTGAAGTTTTTACAAGACTCATTTCCAGATTCAAAAATACTGTTTAAATGAAAAAAACCTTGATTTTTTATTTTCTAAAAAATCATCCTCAAATTTGTCTTTATATTTTTTCCATACATTATCTCCATACATGTATTCAGCAAGTAAAAACCATGCAAAAAATTTTCTCAATCAATCCGATACCATGATAACACTTGTTTCTTTTAGAATATTGAAAAAAAAGAGTCGTAGTATCTCCCTTTGCATATTTTTTCAAAATTTAAATGATGTACAACCATTTTTTTCTAATATTAATGTCAGAAAAAATTTTTCTTGGTCTTTTGGAAAAATAAAATTTTATCTACCTATTGCATTATGCTTCCTACAACGTTTTTGCTTTTTCTATCATTTCTTTGTTTTATTGAACATATACTGTTGAAGAATTTTTACATAACTTAAATCTGTAGCAAAATCATCTATTTTATTTAAGTAAAAAAATTTTGTTAGTTGTGTTTTATAATTCTCTTCACATTCAGAAATTTTCATTTCTTTGAATTCCATTTTTTTTTATTTTTAACATAAATAGGCAAATCAACAACGCTATGGCTTCAACCGCAAATAGCATGTTATTATAAGTTTCATGCTGCCTCTATTAGTCCTAAATAACATGCATCAATATACTGTCTTATTTCATCATTGACTTCAATTTTATAAATAAACTATTTTTGTACTCTACAAAATGATCTATGATATACTTTATAAATACAATTATACATACATATATATACTAGTGGGGCCTCGCCCCCTGCGCGCTCCGCATGCCAACCTCCATATTTCAATATTTTTATTCTCATGTCTGAATAATAAATGAGAAAGTTTATTTTTAATACACATGTATAAGTACAAACATAGATAACCAAAGCGATCTCATAAAAATTCGCTAAAAATTCGAACAGATATAGTCAATACATGGAATTATTGTACTAATTCATTAAATAATTGTTATTAATTTATCACTGATAATGACTCCAATTGGTATTTAAGGTTAATATTGATTTATATGTATATGTTTACAATATTTACGCAATTATTATTATTACAGAAAAAGTTTTGAGCCTTTGTTTGATATTTTTGGTAATTTCCGAATCAATTATGGGTATAAGTTTATAATAAGATATCATTTTTAAATTCTTTCTTAAAATTTGTGAATGTAAATTGTTTCTTTTTTGTTCCTGGCATATATAGATTTTTATATACTTCTACATTTTTTTTGCGTGATTCATTACTATTAAAAATTTGTACCCTTTTATATTAGTACTAATATAATTTTTAATTGAGAAACTTATATAATTGATCAAATATGCAACAACGTGTTATAATTTCTCTTTACATTTACATAATATTATACTTCATAACGCATAACATATTTCTGAACTTTCAATCTTTACTGTCGTGCCTTATTTACCCACATAAATATCTTATATTCTCACATAAATCATCTCCCTCCTGCATATATCTGTATTATCTTTTATTCCTACATTTCTGACTGATATTATCAATATTTTATTTGTTGTTTTTGTTCCTCTTTACGTAGCCATGTGTGCTTTGTAAATTTTCTCTTTTATTGCAGATCCTACAGTCTATCACTTAAAAACATTTAAACTCACCTATATCTTTTTTTGGCTTTCTTTTTCGCTCTAATTTTTTCTTTTTTTAACATTTTACAGAGGATAGAAATGTCAATTACCATATAGTTTTTTCCTATTTTCTGAATGACAAAAGTCTTCCTTTTCTTTGTAAAATTATCTTTGATTTTGTCAAGTCTATTTTTCTTTGTTGTTCTTTTTATGAATCCTCTTGTTTTCCAATCCTCTACTTTTTTATTCACAACCTTAACTTTGTTGCCTATTTTATATGATTTTTATTGGTAAAGTCCGTTAATTCTTTGATTAGGCATTAATAAGGCCACCTGCTTTTGTCCATTTTCGCTATGTCCAAAAAGTGAATTTGTCACATGTCTTATATGGCTATTTCCAGGCTAACCCTTACCGCCTCCATCTCACATATATATCCTGGTGTATTTGCATTTATTCAAACCAAACGTGATATCTGTAAATCTAAATCTATGTTGTCCACTTTGTCTTTCCTTTTTCATTCCAAAATCCATGCCTACCTTGCCCGTCTCCAGCTTCCGTATATATCCTTTTGTCATTGCATCCAAACTCAACTTCATATTTTGAATCTTTCTTCTATTCTTCCTACATATTTTTATTCCGTTTTATAGGCAAGTCTCAGCTATGTACGTGCAATATAATTGAATCATTTAGTCTAAGAAAAATAATATTTGACATAAACTTTCTACGTTAACTCTTTTGCTTAGGTCCAAAACTACTTTGACTACCCATTGCACCCTACCTGTGGTGTTTTCTGTGTGTCACGATAATTTTTTGTTAAAAAACACATTTCTGGTTTCATTGGTTCGGGTCCTCGTTTAAAACATCCAATGCCTCCAATTCAAATTGAGACAGATCTGTTTTTATCCTTTTTTATGCCTAAAAATAAAGATTTTTTTTTTTGCTTACTTCCAGTATATTTTTGTACTATATTTATCTAAGTCTTTCTGCATATTCTTTTCTCTTTTAATTGCTGGGCACCTAAAACGACGTCATCAGATAATTTACGACAGTTAATTTTTGTTTGCCGACTATAACGCCTCATGTATTATTTTGCATCCACTTATTGTCTATAGTCTCTATAAATTAACTTAAAATAAGCAAGCTACATAGGCATTCTTGCCATACTCCCCCCCCCCCCTCACCTTTTTTTTGACGTAAATTTGTTTGCCCCCAACCGTAATCAGCTGTTTTTTTTGCACATTTTCAGATTCTTTTCAACATTTTTTTCACTTTTATACTTATCTTTTTCATATATAATTTGACCCGGGACATTTCTCCATTGATGTTATTAAATTCTGTTTTAAAGTCTATAAACACAACATGTAATTTATTGCCCTCTTCCTCTATTTTAATTTCAATCAAACTATTTAGTACAAAACTATGGCACCTTGTTCTTCTTATTGCTCTGAAGCCAGCCTGACTCTCCTTTATTATTTAACACTCCTTTCCCTTTTTTTTTACTTGTTAACGATTATAATTGCTAATTTCCTGAATGCGACATTTCAAAACACCGCTCTTCTGTAGTTTTAACGACCTTGTACTCCTTCCCTGCCTTGCAAATTTGATATATTCTTGTTATTTCCCACTCTTCGATAGTATGTGTATTAGTCTATAAGCTATAAAGTATGTTTTTAAATTCAATCATCAAAATTATTTGCAGATTCTTGAAACAGTTTCCCATAATTCTGTCTTCTACTGTTTCTTTTATTTTTTGTTACTTTTACATAGACACTGTTTTATTCATTGATGGATACATCCTCGTAAAATCTTACTTGGCATTACTGTTGATTTTAACACTCATATATTTGTTTTCCGTATAACTTGTATCATTGTTGACTCTTGACAAATAAAAAAAATTTTTTGTATGCCTCTTTTCTTATCACCATTCCTCTTTTTATCCTGTTTTAATTTTCTAATAGTTCTTCAAAACTCATTTGAATTTTGCTTTCTGCTACTTTTCTTAGTTTTCTTACGTTTGTTTATTTTATTATCTCCTTTCTTTTAATGCATTTTGCGTTAGTCTTTCATTTTACTTTTACTCTCTCTTTTATTTTTTTGGTGTTCTATGAATATATCGAATCCATATGCATTGATTTATTATTGTTAAATCCTATTTATCGATTTGTAGCCGTATAGATTTTATCATTTTTAGTTCCTCTGCTACCTGTGTTATAACATTACGTAACCTGTATTTTTTTGTGATATTTATTCCATATGTGTATTCGCCTACCTGCGCACTCTGCATGCCAATTTTTCAATTATTTATACATATAAGATAAATCATATTAATAATTATCATATGAATACATACAATTTCTTATAATAATAATCAATTTCACAATTATTTATTAAAGAAGCTTATAATTGCTTTATTCTTTAATTTTAAACATGATTATTAAAATACATTTTAATTTTTTTTTATTCACAAATATTTTAATTTTTTTTTTAATTCTGTTTTAAAAATAGTTCTTCTGAAAAAACTTTTTATTTGAACGATAGTTGAACATTAAAAAAAATCAATTGATTGGGCTAGGACTTCGGACAGATATACAGACGTTATGGATTGTGATTTTCGATGGCAAATATTGAACCTCAACTTTGCATATATTACCAAGAGCATTTATATAGAACAAATATGATACCTTTCTTTTGGATTAATTTACTGGCCTTTTTTTTAAATTACCTGTACTTTAAATACTTATAAAACAGCTATGAAAGTGATAACAAACATATTAAAAATAATCGGACTTTTGAATAAATTTCATCGCATCTATATCACATTAATATACGATTATCTGTATACCTATATTAGTACAATAATTCAATGCAATTACGCTCTTTCATTTTTTGAGCACTATTTACACATTTTATACAATTACCACCATTCTATTTGAAAAGCTTTTATAATTTCTAGTGATTTTATGATTTTTTTTTTTAAACTCAAGAGACTCCCTACTGTTTGAAATATTTTGACGGCGTAAATTTTAATGTTCCGTTCTATTGAACAAAATATTTCTACTCGATGTGATGTAAAATTTTTAAATAAAATTTGAAAAATTTATCACAGACTTTAAATTTGTTAGACTACAGTAATTAATTATTTTTTCACAGGTATTCTTTTTTAATTTTTTAAATACTTAATAAATATGAGTATTAAATATGTAACCATAATTAATAAAATAATGTATCAAAGATATAAACAGTATAACATTAAACATCAGACAGAACTCATTTTTCAAAGAACACAGTTAGGAAAAATTATTTAAATGTGTTGAAGGTAAAAAAAGGTTTTAAAGATTGAAACATTTATATAGACATGTAATAATTAATAAAGAAAGACATGAAAAAAAAATTGTAAAAAATGTGGCAAGGGATCTAAAAGATCAGACAGTTTAAGGGGGTTTGGGAGTTTTTCTCAGAGAGGCGAGAAACGGAAATTCCCCCTTTTCATACACAAGTCTCCGCTACGTATGTGCAATGTTAGACTATTGTTAAAAACAATTGTTTAACTTTATTTTACTTCCAACAAAAGGTTGGAAGGTTGTGGACTAGGTCTCTTGCTCCTTTACAGGCCGCAGGACTAGCAGTCGTCCAACTACTTTTGTTCATTTATTGAGAGAGAGATACAAACAATAATTATTTATGAAATCTCTTGTACCTTGTTTTTATATGTTTTTATTTGGATATGTTCCTAATGATATGGTGGAATTCTAATTAGTTAACTCGGGCAATCTGCACTGTTACTTTAGTATACACATATATTTTTATTCAGTAATACAAAAATTAGCTTTTGATTTGATACTTAAAAAAATTAAAACCACACTCAATGAGCGGTGGCAAGCTACTAAATTATTATAAGTACCACACTCGATGAGCGGTGGCGGGCTACTAAACGAACGTTTCAAAACTAGGGTAAGCGAGGAGTTGCATTTCCTCGAAGAGTAATACGTGCTGACCAGATGTTTTGGACTTCGTACTTGCTTCCGTTGTATTTCGACACTTAATTCAAATCACCTCGAGTCATGAAGTACCAAGTCAGCATTGTTCAGGGACGACTTCAATTTCCTGGTAAAACTATAAATATAATATTTTTATTTCAATCTTTGCCTTGATCATTGTATTATTTCTTAATTAATATCATGACATTTTATCCGTTAATTAGGCAATTAAATTTGTCACTTAACAGTCTCCCCTTCTTAAAACCATCGCTGTCCTCGGCGATTATAGAATATAATCAAAAGATATAGTAAATATTTTAGGCGTAATAATAGTAATTATTGTAATATAATGTAATAAATAATGTTATAAAAATATAATAAGTAGTATTAATATTTTTTTTTTTTTTTTTTTTTTGAAGCGAAGCTTCTTATGGCGCGTTCTGGCGTTCCCATTATGGGGACCAAAATGAAAATTTTTTAACTGCGGTGACGGCGGTGCGACAGATTTTCTCAGAAAAATC
>JAPYYV010010042.1:0-11552 GCA_030522625.1 Copidosoma aretas
ATAACGGAGAAATATAACGAATTTTACCTCATTTAGTGGGGGGAGGGTGGAGGGCGTGTGGGGGGGGACTGAAAAGTCGTGAGGGGATGAAAATATTATTTCACAATGTCTAATTCGCGGAAAAATCAGACGAATTTTACCTTACATTGTGGGATGGCAAAGGGGGGAGTGTGGGGGGGTATTATCGCCAGACCCATCAAAATCACTATATAATACAGTAAGATATATGTATATATATATATGTACGTCGGTACATGTATCTATAGGCAGGCGTGTTCCGCTCGGCCGTGGCTCCTTGGCTCTACCGGAGGACCTCGTCTTCTCGGCTTCTCCTATACCTGTCACCTATACACCTCTCATTCTTAGCACTTCATACACCTACACATATGGTCAGCGGTCACAATTTCCCTCGTTCGTACGACCGAGTATTATGCGGCGATTTGGTGGCCGTGTGGCCTGGCCTACTCGCGCTGTTTTCCCGCTCGTGCGGGATGACCCGAGACTCAGCATCAAAAATAACCGGATACAGCGCACACAAAATGGTGGCTGAAACCCGCAACGTCCGCCCGTCGCATGTGTCCTCGACCCACAGTCCGCCGATCCCCGTCTACTTCTCGCGCACACACACACTTCGCCCTGAAATCCCACGCCTCCCCAACGATCCCGCAGAATTACTCACCCGTCGACTCCCGGGATTTTTCCGGCTCTCTAATTATCTATATACCTCCCTTTCTCTCCTGGTACGGCCTGATTTCGCCCGCAGCTGAAAATCTTGGCGCGCCCGCTTCCTCTTCGCCTGGTGGTACCTCTTCCGCTGCTCGGCTGCACTGCCCTTCGCGTCCTCTCGCAACTGCAGACCGGCCTCGTCGCGTCTCCCTGACTTGGCTCTCCCGATCCCTGGCGACATGCTCTTGTACAGCTCTCCGTAGCGAGTACGTAACCCTGACTGCTGCTAGCCGCTTGGGCTCGGATTTATACCTCCTGAACCTCCGTGTGTCGCCGACCACGCACACACCCCTCGCGTTCCTCGCTCGTCGTTCCGCACACCCACACGCCCGGCCCCTCGTCTCCGCGTCAACCCGAAACCAAACGTACCGTGTCTCTCCGTTCCCGACCATTTCATACTGTCGTTGTGCACGTTACTTTACCCCGGACTCTCTCTCTCTCTCTCTCTCTCGATCTCGTGTCTCGCCTCGGCAGGTACCTTAGACACGACAACCGAACCCTGTCTCTCTCACTCTAATTTCCTTGCGCGCGTCGATCCGGCTCCGTTTATGCGTCGACTGCTACTGCCTTACTCTAGCGCTCCCGGCTACATCTGCTAGTGCTGCCACTACCTGCGTCTACTCTCGTCTCTCTCACTCTCGTATGCACATACACACATATATATGTCTACAGGCAGGCCAGCGGCCACTGCTGCTTGCGGCTGCATGTACATCTCGCGTCTCCTTCGGCTGCTCCCGGAACTCGTCATCGGCGGCACCGGAAACATATGTTATTTGTGGCTTATAGATTGCACTTATGTATTGTTGTATTAGTCTTTTTTTATAAGGTGGTGGCCGTTGATGACACGCGTATATCTATAGGTATATAGTGACGGGCTAGCTTTAGCCATTCGTACAAATTGTCTGCAGTAAGGTGCTTACACGAAAATTAATCTAAAGTGTATGACTTGTCTGATAAAACAAAAAGTTGGCATAAATCAAAAAGACTATATGTTTAAATCTATAAAGATCAGAACTTTTAATATTATTTTCCGTAAGTTTTGCACGTGTATAAACGTTGAAAGTTTTCTGCTAGTTATTGAGCTTTACCCAGAATGCACCATGTACTTGTAGACCTGCTTTGCATCGCATGTATATATGTCTGCATGTTAACGTGTATTTTTTGTGAGTGTTTGATATAATATAACAGTATTTTCCATCATTTTAAATGAAATCATAAATATTATATCACTTTGTTATTTAAAATTGTCAGAAAATTCATCCCACACTTTATTTTCTATTTCCAAAGAATTTTCTAGCTCACTTTGTATAAAAATAAGCTCAGAATTTTTACATCTATATAATGTAATATACAAATGACCTTGAAAAATAATGGCTTCTCCAAGTCCGAATCTAATCTATCAAAATTTGGACCTTGTTACTTATTAACAGTGATGGAAAAACTTAATTGTGAGGGAAATGGTTTTCTATACAAAATAAAAGGTAAAAAAGATAAACTGCTGGTATTTAAAGTTATTCTTGGAACGAATACTCTGTTACCAATTTTATATCCAGTGATAATTTCAGCTTCAATGTAATACTTAAATAATTTACACACACACACACGCTTAAAAAATAATTCTGTTCGAAAAAATCGAGTAAAGAAAAGCCGCGTTCTATATAATAAATCTTAAATAATTTAGTTTGCTAAGTCTTGTTTCATTGCATAAGCCTCCTAAAATATATGAATTTCTAATTAGTATGACAATGAAAAATTTAGTCGTGAGGTGGAAGACGTTCTCAAATGGTATTGAAATATTCCAACGGAAAATATATGCATGCATTAACTCTCTATTAAGTTGCATTATGATGTAGTAAGTTACAGCTTTTCCGGTTATTGCGCTTAAAATCGTACTATTTATAAAATATATGTAGTTATTGTGGGAATTGAGGGTGACGCTATTTATTAAAAAACTATTGACATTCAAAATTACTGAGTAAACATCATTTCTCTTTCAGATTGCTCAAGGGCACTTCGAGCTGAGCACACGTGTTCTATGAGACGTCCGTGTTAATCAGTCAACCACGGTAAAAAGAGGTGAAAAAAAAAAAATGTTTTTTGTAAATAAAAATGAAGGTTAAGCTGTGATATGGTTGCTCTAGTAAAGGTGTGAAAGAAAAAGACAAAAGAAAAGGAGTAAATCATGCTATAAGAGCTAGCTTGGAAAATGAGGTGAAGATACCGCCCAAAACAAGGTACACGGAGAAATGTTTTCCTTTGAAAAGTAAGGTACGATATTCGGCTACCTACAGGTAGCATGACGTTCCTCACTTTTCAAAGGAAAACATTTCTCCGTGCATGGTGTAACAGCTGACTCCTCGTTGGATAGGGAAATAGAAAAGATTGAAATAGTGATGAGAAAATAAATTAAAATGATTGAGAAAGAGGCCACGAGAAAAATGGAGAAGATGACAAAAGAGAAGGGACAAACAAGCAGCGTAAGAAAAAAGAGGATTAGGAGGCAAAAACGGAAAGTTGAAAGGAGGAGCTGATGGTGGTATGGACAAAAGTGAGGAACTTAGAGGCGATCAACGAAAAAGATAAGATAGAAAGAAGAAGGAATAATACATTTGTTAAAGGTAAGAATTTACAAATTAAAGATGTGAAGCATGAGATGGAAAAGTTCTTTGAAGAGCAGTTAACATTGAGGTATGCGCAGTGATCACTTTAAAGCTGAAAAGAGTATAAAAAGGGTGCTGTATGTTATTAGTGAAATTTACAAGTGAATATGAAAATAAAGTGATGAAAAGAGAAAAGCACTTGGACGAAGAAATTTTCATGGAAAATGGCATGACGAAGAAAGAGAGGAAAATTCAGATAAAAGCTATTGAATGGTGTCAGAAAGGTAATTTAAAAAAAATCGAAACAATAAAGGTTGGTTAAAAAATTGTGCATTTTGATTGTGTCTGTTACAGGTGGGATAAGTTGAAAGAGCAATTCTGCGAGTTTGATACTGGGAAAAGCATGGAGGAAAAAGTGAGGATGGCGGTGATCAATAAAAACAAAGGCAAAATTTAGTAGTTTAAACTCTGGTACAGCGTTGTATAGCTAGCCTATACAGGTAAACAGTGCAAATTGGACAGCAAGTGAGGTGTTACTGAGAGAGGGCAGCACGTGTGTAGTAAGTGTGGAATTTATAGTGTAGTTCAGTCAAGTTTCCATTACAGTGGCAAATGATGAAAGGACAAATAGAGTATTTTAGTGTGGATTATTGCATTGATTTAAAATATGTGTTTATAGAATAAGATCAGCGAGAGTCTAGTTATATGTAAATTAAATTTGTGTTTAGACTGTTTAGGTTTTTAAGGATCAGCATTGTTTAAAATAAGCTTGGGTGGTATGAAGCTAATAAGCGAAAGGTCTTATTTTTCAGATTTTCGATTGAAAATCAGTTTCCTAGTATAAGTTCGGTGAGTATATTGTTATGTAAAATTAAATTTTCATTTTTTGTGTAAGAAACATAGTGTATTTCAATTGAATCTTTTTTTGATGAATTTAGGCAATAATTAATAAAGCAAAGTTGATGGTTATACTGCCAAAATTTCATTAATTTTAAATAACGTTTCGGCCCGTACAGAATCGAAATCCAAGGCCCTCATCAGGTTAAAAAAAAATCCACACAATAATATAACAGTAGTTACAGCACTAAAAGGGAATATACAATTATTACATCGGAATAAAATGACTTTACACTTACAATTGGTCGTTGTGCTGAGCAACGCTGGCAACACGCTAGGTGTTGGAACGGCGAATACAACAAATATGGAATTCACGGGCGCTTATGTAGGTATTAGTTGCCTATGTGTAAGTATAAATACGACAAGTAGTAGATACACTGTTCCCTTGTGTAAGTCGAAAGTATTTAAAAGACGATGTTTTTCAAAAATTGAAATTTAGCCAGACAATAATTATAAATTATTGTCCATAAAAAATTTTTGGCATCAAACTTTCTGTTTATATTATTATGATTTATATTTATGTATAAAATTGAAGAAAAAAAATTTTTTTAATTTATTATTCTCTACGTCCGAAATTTCAACATTTTCGATATCAAAGGCTTGCGATGTTTCTTTTATATGTTGTGCTAGAGCTGATTGTTCCCGTAATGCAGACTAAAATGTCATCAACGTCCCTAAAATGTAAAGGTACATCAAAATCCAGTTTGTTTCGGTTGTCCAGTTAGCGTAAAATTCTGTAATGGTGTCTCACTGGTACTTCATTCAACGTGCTTTCGTTGTTTAGGCAACTTTTCTCCAAAAGTCTCATTGCCAGGTCGCGCAAGACCGGACTGACGGGACTGCCCATTGCTGAGCCGAAGGTTTGATTAAAAAATTTATCGTAAAATTAAAAGGGCTTTGAATTTAGTACCAATAAGACGCCTCTACAGAACTCTACGCAAACTGGACAACCTGATGGAACTGGATTTTGATGTAGTTAGGTTTTGCTGATAGATGCCCGTGGCCTATCCGAGTCACAGGAACTTTTGTTTTTCAATCGATGCATTTTGACCTCCTAAACATGGTAAACCATGGTGTTTATCTCAATTTCATGGTAATTAATTGTTAACAATTTTTAATAACAAATAGTAAAATCAATATTTATTGCTTGAAAAAATTATTTTTAGATTCTTTGGCTTATTTCACACTAAAAAGTCTTTTTATACAATTTTCGTAAATCCATTAGTTTTTGAGTATAAAATCCCCAAAGATAAAAAAAAATCGTTTTTAACGATTTTCAACCACGTATTACTCAGCTGTTGTTGCAGTAATTTCAACTCACATAGCCTCAAATTTTACCTTAAAGCATGTACTTTTAGATAAGAAAGGATTTTGAATAGTTCGCCGCATCACAACCGCTGTATTGTTGATCAACGGAAGGCCATTTTCACGCCTGCTATCCATGAACGCCTCTACCTATATATGAGATGTATATCGATGTATTCATAGCACATAGAGGTTATATAAACGGCCTTGCGTTGATCAACAATACAGCGGTTGTGATGCGGCGAACTATTAAAAATTCTTTTTTATCTAAAAGTGCATTCTTTAAGGTAAAATTTGAGGCTAGATGAGTTAAAATTAATGCAATAACAGCTGAGTACTACGTGGTTGAAAATCGTTAAGAACGCTTTTTTCGATCTTTGGGGATTTTTTACTTAAAAACTAATGGGTTTACAATAATTTTATAATGAACCTTTTTTGTGTGAAATATGCCAAAGAATCTAAAAAAAAAAAATTTCAAGCAATAAATATCGATTTTACTATTTGTTTTCAAAAATTGTTGTTAACAATCAATTACCATAAAATTGAGACAAACACCGTGGTTTACCATGTTTAGTAGGTCAAAATACATCGATAAAAGAAAAGATTCCTGCGAGTCGAATCAGCCACGGGCACCTATCAGCAAAATCTAACTAATGTGCCTTTATATTTTAGCTTCGTTAATGCCATTCTAGTCTGCGTTCCGACACCCTCTATTAATCAATTACATATTGAAAACTTTTAATAAAGTTGATAAAGATTTACAATTTATGGTTGAAAATGCTAAAGATAACGAAACTAATATTCTTGATTTAAAGTTGATGATTCAATGCTCACCAATCGGTATAGAAAACCAACTCACTCGTGCCGTTATTTGATTTACCATTCTCACCACCCATTACCCCGAAAAATTGCAATAGTATATACTTTAGTTGACTGCGGTACATAATTATCAAATGTAAAATTTCACCAAGAAAACCTTGAAATTTCAAAAAAGTACCCAAAATACGGCTAGTTTTTAATGTACAAACAAGTTTTCTAAATTTATTAAATCAAGAAAGGATCAAATAAAAAACAATGAAAAAAACAATATAGTTTACAAAATAAATTCAAATAATGGCAAATTCTGTTACGTATGTCAGTTCTCCAGACGCTTTAAATTAAGAACAAATGAACACAGAAGTGATTTTAAATACTTACGGGAACAATCAGCACTGGTAGAACATATAAAAGAAACATCGCAAACATTTGATATCGCCAATGTTAAAATTTTGGACGTAGATAATAATATATTCAAAAGATTATTGTCTTTAATTTTATACATACATATAAATCATAATAATACAAACAGAACGTTTAATGTTAAAAATTTCTATTCACAACAATTTAAAATTATAACCAATAACCCTACGGTTTGCTGAACAATTTTTTCCACAAAAATTGATGTTTTATAAATAGATAATAAAATTAAACAGTAAGTACACATTGTCAATTAATCAACAAAAAAGAAACCAATGTGTTATTTTGCAGTGGGGATCATAATCTAAAAGTAACAAAAACAGGTTTTATCAGGCCAACACTCAAAGTATCACATTAAAAACACATAATTTACGTGAGAAAAAAGTCAGAGCTACAAAAAATTCACTTTATTCAACATCAAATACAATGACCGTAACTCGAATACAATTTACTTATTTACAAACATACATATACGTTTCCATTTTTACACTTTTATTTACATTTACTGCGTCGTTTCATTTCATTACAAAAAAATTATTGATTAATACTCTAGGATGGAAAATCCGCAATCTGAGGTAATCAAACGAGTGTACCTGCTATATACCGAATTATGACGGTCTTCTAGATTTTAGCTGTACGATTTTCTTGTAATGTGACAAATTTTCATCGATAAACTTGGATAAACTGATGTTCATTCCGCCCTGTCACGCCATGATTTGAAAAAACTAAAATTAAGAAGAAAAAATGGAGATTTGTCCAGTATTCTTTATATCATTATTTCGATTTGTTTCGTACATGGCTGATTCCGCCGTAAGTTGCTCAAAACAACTTCAAAAATAGCCTTTAAAAAATGTTAGTCCAACAAATATTTTTTCATAGTGATTCTACCTTAAATGCTATCGGCAACAAGTATCCAAAGCGGTTCTACCACAAAGTTATTTGGTTAAAAGATATGCGGCATTTTATAAAAGTGGAATTTCGTCAATTTTTCAAAAAAACACGTATGATTCTTGCATGTGTAGGTAAGCTGCTTGAATAGTTGGAGTGTTCATATTAAGCTTACATTAAAGCTGGAATCAAGCCCTGTCGAATGAACAAAAAGTTTTTCTGATTTACTGCTACAGATCTAAATTTACAGCGTTTTAAAGAAGAGCACCAACAATTGCTAAAATGAGATTCCGTTGATTTTTGTCGGGAATTCGTGATTTATCTTTAAATCGCTATAACTTTTAATTGGGAGCACGAAATTCAATCAATCATTTTTATTCGATAGGGCTTTACTTTGGCTTTCATTTAAGCCGAAGCAAGATCAGTTAACATATTATGTCACTTTGCAACAAGCATCGAGAGTGATATCAATAATAATCGATATATCTCATGAAAAAAGGCCATCTTGGTCAAACGCCAAGACGGGTGTCTAATATTATTGCCCAAAAATGCTGTAAAAAAAATTCGGTGGAGATCTGTTGCCTTAAATTCAAATAATAACGGAGTTTCACTTTATGGTGGACGAAAAGCCGGACGGAAAGGACATTTCGACTTTAAAACTCACTCTTGCGGCTCGGAAATGCAACATTTGCTTTTTTCCGTATACAAGGAAGAAGATTCCAATGCGTTCTGGAAAATATCTCGATTACATACCTTGAAATGATCTACAAGTCGTGTACCAGTGCGGACGGAAAAGGACTCGAACTTTTACGGTCATACGATTCGGAAGTTCGAGTCCTAGTTGGCGCGAGAGTTTTGCGCGTAGACTAATAACAGCACTGCCGATTGTTGACTCATACAGTGTAGCTTGAAAGTCCACCGTTACATAGAACCATTAAATCATGTAAGACTGGTTGCCAAGGCCCAAATGCGATGCACTACTTTTCGACTGAACCTTGGAGCCAAAATGTATGCAGACTTTTCGGATTGTTGATGATAGAATTTGGTGTTGATTATGGGGTCGATAGATAGAAAAAAGCCTAAAGTTTACGATGTGTAGCTGCAGTTAGAGTATATGAGCACTACGCTCGCTCAGCGTGAGTGGAAAGGTGAAAAAACCGAAAAGCGACACTGGACGGAAAGGACAATTTGACAGTTTTTTCGAAAATTTGACCTACAAAACGACTTTGGACGTTGTTTTTCATGATTGAAACAGAAAGAGCGAAACTTTTTACATAGAAATTGACCTTCACATTTTTACATTTTATCCCAGTACGCGCGTAAGAGCCACCACCTGAGCAACTTACGGCGGAATCAGTCGTATACGTATATCTCTCTACTAATCTCTGACGGAGCCTATAGGTAAAAATAATTGTTGAGTTGGTCTACCTTAATATAACAGAGGATTAAAGTTTATTTAGTTTGGTTTGTTAGATAGCCGATACAAATAATACTGTAAAAGAGATAGATTCTTCTTTTAATTTTGTGAATGTTTTTTATTATGCTCCGGTCTAAATCTTCTAATAGAAACATCAGAGAAAACATATTATAATCAAAAAATTTCCATAAATTATTTCAATAAGTGTAGAAAAGGAGTCGCGTCGTGGCAGCCGTACGGTGCACACGTGTGGGGCATGAGTCGACTAAGGCAATTACGGAATAGAGCGTAGGCAGTAGGTTAAATGAAGACAAAAAAATAACAGGATAGTAAAGAAGGTCTATAGTTAAGGAAAGTAGCAGTAGCTTCTCGCAAAGGATAATATAACGGGTAAAAACACGGCAGTGAGATCTGAGGTTAGAAAGCCAGGACACGTGAAACGAAAGATGCCGGAGACAAAAAGCAAAAACACCGCGAAAAACGTCACCCGGGAACAGTGTGGAATAACAGTAGGTAAAAAGGAAGATTATAAAAGTATTTCAGAAGAGCAAATAATAAAAGTTCAAGATGATATGGACAAGAAGATACAAAAGGTGCACAAAGAAGCCTCGGCACAAATAACCAAGCTGAAGAAGCAGCTGATTAAAATGATGACAGAGGAGCGAGACAACAACGAGTGCAGCCTCAACTTTACAAGGGAAGAGTTAAAAAGTGAGTTTTTAAATAGGATGAAACAAAATCGAGTGTCAGATCTGGCGACAGGAATGGCCCAAGGAAAAAGAAGAAACAATGTGATAATCAAAGGTGAGCAGCTTTGTGGAAAAAATTGAAAGAGAATGTTAAAGGCTTTTTAAAGAAAAATCTTAAAGTGAATGTTAAGGTGGTATCAGCACAAGTTGTAGGCAAAAAAGAAAACGGTGGTCGCAAGGTAGTGCTGGTGAGTTTTCAAGAGTAAAGTATGAAGGGGAAGACAAGAACCTGATCTTACAGAAGGAGTGCAGCTGTGATAAAGGTGCAGGGTGAAAAGTGGCGCCAAAGTGAGAAAGCTGGTGATAATGAAATGCTAGTGTACATGGTGAAGTGCTTTATTTTAGTTGTAAGGTTAACAAAATATGCAGACTGACTAGGTGAAACTAAAGGACTGTAAGAAAATATGTATGAAACAAAGACTAATGTATACATATAACTATTTGCATTGATAATTTACTCTGTACAATTCACAAAGGATATGTATGAAATTGTAAGAGCATATTATGTTGAAATAAACCAAACTACTTTTGTAAGAACATAAAGTTTAAGCAAAATAAAGAAATAATAATAATAAGTGTGGTGTAGTACATTTTTAGGCAAATCTTCAAATTCTTCGAAATGATTAGTTGATATCCACATCATCTTTTATGTGTATATTTTTTTGGATATTTAGCACACTGAAAAAAATTTGGTCTGATATTGCTACCAAAAGCGGGAGCAAACACGCTCCACAAATATATAGTTCTTAAAAGCCCCCACTGTAGCTTACACTCAGCATTACCTGTGGCTGGCTGCACGCACCACAGTTGAGTGTATGTATTTGGAACCACCGCGGTCCGAAATCTCCCCCACGAGTGCTCGGTGACACAATATGAAGGAGAGATTTGTCAGCCACTCGTGGTCGAGATTCGGAACCACGGAGGGCCTACTTAAATCCCTCAACTGTGTGGTGTCTATCTTGCACTACCTGTGGTGCCACTTGTATGCCACGCGTAAGCGTAAATGTGTCTCGTCAAACTGTGGTACCTCCAGCAAAAATTTTTTTCAGTGCATGTATATTCATAGTATTCGTGTTACACGGACACAAAAACTTCAGTTATTATGAACTAATGTACTATTAAATCAGTAAATCGATTCCGATCTATAACAGGTCAATACAAAAATTTAGTCCATATCTATTTATATGATGATGTTATAACATCATCACCACTGACCATTTCGATAATATCTAACTACTTTCTGATTTCCTACTCTTTAATCTTGCAAAGACCAAAATGTACCCAAAAAAATCCTAAGATACTAAAAAATTGAGAAAATTCACTATAACTAAAAAAAAATAAACTAAATATTTAAAGAGTGGAAGCAAGCTTGATGTTGGGGATAAGAAACAATGTACTTAAAATGAATATAAATGAAAATTGAATAAAATCAGAGTCAGAAACAGAGACATGTTTGCAAACATACTGATGTATTCAACAAAATTAAGACACACCAACAATAATAAAAAAGCTGAAATTGAAGCATATTGTCAAATATTTGGTTCCCTATGCTGTATGAGATTTTATAGAAAGGCTTATTTATTGCCACAGAAGTAATAGTGTAAAAATAAAGATGTATGAGTCTGGAAATATTCCTTTTTTGTCTACTAAGGGAATAAGAAAATGGGCTCTAGAAAACGAATATTTCCATGTCTAATCGATTTATCTCGTTCGTTCAACTGAAATAAGTAATGT
>JAPYYV010010043.1:0-11551 GCA_030522625.1 Copidosoma aretas
GCATTTGGGATATTTTGCGGTCAGTGTCAATTTCTCCCATTTGCTTGTTTTGAGCAGTATAAACTATAGTTGGTTGTTAGGTTCGCTGTTGTCACTTCTTAAAAAGGAGGTATAACTATTGTTTTTTTCTATATATATATATTATATATATATTTAGTGTATAAACAGGAATAATAATAAGGATCACCTGTATTTGTTACTTTGTCAATTTTATTTCCCCTGCCTTCATATACATATTACTATTTAAAATTGTGATAAGGGTTATTTAAGTGCAGAGTACTTGAAAAGACATCTTAAATTATGCAATAAAAATAAAAAACGTTGATTCATTCCAACATTATAATTACGTGTGTAATTTTTATTGCATTCCATACTTGACATTCAATAACTTAATCTAAGACATATAATAATCTATAAAGAAGAAAATGAAATAATAATTTGTAAATAATGTTGTAAGGGTTTTGAAAGATTGGACGGTCTAAGACGGCATATGAAATGCCACAATGTAAAACAAATAGAATAAATTCTTGTTCAAAGCATTAAATGGCTTTAATTGTTTATTATTTTTCAACTTCTATTGAGAATGGAAGAAACTAGCGATACTGCTAAATTTTTCAATATTATACAATCAATATCTTGGTAATGAGAGCTACTTTATTTCTACCCTCATGTTATTTTATTGTACATTTGTTAATATAATGTTAATCTTAGAACATGTAGAAGGGAGAAATCAAAATGAGACCAAACTATTAATTCATGTGCATGGATTTATAATTAAGTTTTGAATGTGTGTATTGTGGAATAGGTTATGAGGTGATGGGGTGGACGCTGAGGAAAAGGTAAGGGGGAGGTGTGGGGAGCCGCGGGGGGGGGGGGGGCTAACGCCAATTAGCGTTCTAGTAATTATGGGTCAAATTGCTCCATCTTTTATTTTAATTTATGTGCTCTGCATGTATTTATTTTAACTGGTAAGTCATTTTTTTCTCAAGAGAATTTAAGTAAAAAAATATTAACAAAAATGCTTTTACATAAGAAATTTGAACTAATGAAGTAATTTCAAATCATGTTAAAAATTAGACAGATTTATTTATACAAAACACAAAAAAATTTATAAAATTCTGATGAATATACAATGTTCTTAATGAAATTTCAAAATAATCATGACATTATATTTCATTGTTATTCAAATAATTTTAATATTCAGGTAATAGTTCTTCACAATTTAATACAGGATGGTCATACATTTTATTTGGATCTATGTCCTTGACTTTTAATTGATATGTAACACCTAAAAAATTTTTTACTCTTACTTTTGTATTTATATGTTTCTCAGATAAGCTATTAAAATCGAATTTATTTACCATCCTCTTGTGAACCTCTGTAAAATTTAATTTTGAAACCGGACTTGAAATTGATTATATTATCTTTTTTTTTGTAGTAAAACATCAAATTAATGCATTTAATTTTTAATGGACCCATAATGATCTGAGTCATTGTATGGATGACGTATGAAATCATCATATAAGTACCCACTAATCACTGCAAATAATAACATTTAAAATATTTTAAAAAAATACATAGTATTGAAATTTGTAAATAGTAGTATTAAAATATACAGTATACTCACTGATAAGTCCTTTTTTTAATGGAATTTCATTATTATTGATCATCAAAATCTTTATGTTACTCATTAAGAGCTGATCCATGAACGTGATTGTCGAGTAACTTTGAAGAGTAATTTCAAACGGCATGTTTCCTTTGGTGTAAGGCCTTGCCTTAGTCACTGTTGTATTGCGTATCAATTTTTTCTGTTAGAAAATCTAATCTTAAACACAATAATATAAAGATTATTACAGATAAATATTTGAATCAGTAAATTACTAATTACCTCATCCAACCCTTCTTTCGTTGAAAACACATCAAGATTTTCGTTGTATAAATTACATCGAATTCTAGATTTCTGATTATTATTCAACAATGATTCCATTATTTTAAAGTCAACGTTTTATTTCCTTATTGTTGAAAGTGCTTTGTCTGATAATTTCGTCAATGTAAACTGTTAAGTATGTGATACATTCATACTGGAGACTATACATATATGATATGTTGATGTAAGGGAGATGGACAAGTGGCGTCATCTCTATAGGGTACTGCAAGCGTGAAGTTTTGCGGAAGCCTGGTGCTCAGCTCGGACGATGCACACAGGAATTAGATCTCGTCTGTCCGTCGTAGCATGTGGTCGTGTATATGCGTGAGTAGCCAGCCAGGCTCTCTTTGTATATAAATTTCTTTCTTTTATTAAATACTAATGAACTATTATAGAAATGTGTTAGCTCATTTCAAAGATTCACGGAATAGATCCCTCATTATATCAACATAAACTAATAGTGATCCAAAAATAAAAAATATCTGTCATTATAGTTCAAATTTTTTTAATGGAATCAGTCAATCTTTAGATTTTGTATACGTAATGACCATATTTCTTAGTAAAAATATATTGATACATATGCAGACTCATCTCCAATTTTGAGTTTTGGATTTAGAAATTCAGTTGTCTAAAGTGGAACATTTTTCTTTTTATTTGATGACTGAGAATTCAAAGCGTTCTTATTTTTCCTCCTCGACATTATCATTTGTCAAAATCTTTAAAAATCTAGGAAAAAAATCTATGAAAAATAACCTTGAAAAAAAGTTAATTAAACTTTGTGGGGGACTTTGTACAAACAAAATACTATTCTAAAGTAAAATAATATTAATTAACTTGTGCACAAATAGTGTATAGCTGTATATGTAATATAAACATAATACTTTAATTCTGTTTTATTATTTGAATTATATTTTTTTATCAACTTAGTAATTAATTTTATTGATTCATGCTGATAAAAACGATTATAATTTAAGTGTATCTGCTTGGCCATTACTTTTTTTATCACTTTTTTATATATATGTATTATCATGATTTTAAGTTATTCAAAGGCCCACAACAAATTTAACCGTAAATGTTAAGAAACATATTTGTTTTTTTAGATAAGATTAAATTAAAAATTCAGTACTTGAAACTTCCCATCATAGTGCTGCAGTTCTGACATATGTATTATTACGCTGAACAAAATTTCAAATACTATTTTCCTAAAAACACACCATTAACCATTACACACCAATAGAGACCATTAAAAAAAAGATTCAAGTCAACATTGACAAGATTGAGTAACATGACTAGAATTTACAATAGTCTCCATATATGCCGAAGGGGGGACCGGATGAGGGACCGGAGAGGTGCCCGGAGGAACTTGGGACTCTGAGGAGGGGGCGAGGAGGGACGAGGGAAGACTGCTATTTTATTGGATATTTTTTATTATGTTAAAATAAATTAGAAATATTGATAATTTTACCTTTTTTTGTGGGGGGGGGGGGGCTTAAAAATATTGAGAGGGGGTGAAAGGGGTCGAGGGGGGGTTAGTGACGGAATCGGGGTCTTACAACTATATAATACAAGATATATATATATTCCTGTATTGTATATTTAATTCTTGTGGGGCGGAAGTGATAGCCCCCTGCCCCCTACCTTATTTTCACTCCAACCAGAAGTTTGTCTAAAAATAAGGTGAAAATATTATATTTTCACACATATTCTTATTGTAACTCTGCCTACTGCACCCCCCCTTGCCCCTCCTTGCCCTTCACGACCCCTACACTTTTTCAATTGGCCCCCTACATACCCTCTATGGCCCCTCCACGACACTCCTTGCCCCCTATAATATAACGTAAAAATGTGTTGTTTTATACATGTTTTTAAATAGTTGAGCCTCTCTACAAACCCCTCTTCACATTTTCATCAAGGCCCATTCACGTACCCCTTGCCTCCTCAGCTCCTCACGCCACCCCGGCTCCCAATTTCAGTTACGATGTACCTTATTAACCAAACAATATGAATCATTTACTTGTACCTTACGCCCATAGATTTTGGATGATGGCGGAAGTTACCCGAAAGGAATCAATATCCCAATAACACAACAACCTTCTACCATTGTCAAACACTCCTGAGAACGACTGAATGCAGCCGAAGCCGCTTCTCCCGTTCCCTGCTCCCAGAGATCACCCGATGATGATCGAACTTACCCGAAAAAGCTCAATAATCCAATAACCACAACAACCCTCTAACATCCTCAAACCTACTGCCGCAAACAAAGGATTACAGCCAAAAAAGAGTCTCGCGTTGCTTATTTCCATAGATTCACCAAAAAAAAGTCAATAACCGATTAACCCTCACATTCCTCTAAAATTATCAAATATTATCGAAAAGTACCAATTGCAGTGGAAGTCGCTTCTGCACATATCCCAGAGGAATTAGAAAAAACGTGGATTTAATTCGCGACAGGTTTTAGCACACATCATTGAATTTGAATGGGGTTTAGAAATATCGCCCCAAAGTTTATTCTAATTAAAAGGTCAAGAACAATGTCAAATAGACGATGGACAGATTCACAACATAGATTGCGAAACGTGTACGGAACGAATAAAGTAAATTAAAAATTGCTTAAGTTATATTCAAGTAAATTTGACGGAGATTCGAAGATTAAGCGGAAAGTATTGAATAGTGTATCGTAACTTACCAAAAAGTAAAGCCACCGTCTGATGAAGAGTACTGAACAGGGCTGCTAGACAAAATATTGCTATCTTGAATGTGTATCTTAGATACATCTTAAAATCGACATTAGGTGTTTTGAAGACAAGTTCATTCGACAGATATATTCCGTCTAGCAGGCCTGTTTTTGGCACATTACGCAAGCACAGCTCTATGTAAAAAAGATGTAGAAGTAGTGCTTATGACATCTTATGCCATCACACATCTTCTAAAGCTCCGTTAAACTATTACAATAGCTTGCGGCCTTACACAGAACGAGCCTGACTTAGGGTGCGATCAAGTGGCATGCGAAATCTGCATTTAGAACCTATTTAGAATTGTGGGAGTTAGAGAAAAGTGTACGGAACAGATCAAGTAAACTAGTAATCGATTAAGTTATATTAAAGAATATTTAAAGGCCATTTCATGATTTGTCTTTAACTCTGGGAATATCGTATCGAAACTCGAAGTAACATAAGATCACGGTCTGATGGAGAGTACGGAACAGTGCTGCTAGACAAAATATTCCATTTAGAATTTTTAAATAAAAAATGGAAAAATTCCCGTCAGTTCTGTGATCGACGCTCCGATCGCGCATATAAAAGTCGCAACATATATTGCAGGGAATGTGGTGATAACCCAATGCTCGAATATATCACTGATAAGAACAAGTTTAGCGATGAAATGAGATAAAGAATTATTGTATCTTTTACAGTCGACAAAAGTATTATTGTAATTGAGATAAAGAACACATACATGTATTCTACCAAAGGGTGGACTCCAATTAGGAACATGTACGCACATATTGTTAGGGACAGACTTACATTAAATTTTTATAACAGATTTTGGTGACAACGGTAGAATAACTGGAAATAATTCCCTAGAAAATGACTGAACCTTTGAAATCCTGCAAAAAAACTCATAATAACTCTGCAGAAAATATTGCAGCAAATCCTTCCATTACAACAGGGTAGTATAGTAAAAGAAGAAAGTCTTTTAAGAGTAGACAATTACCGACTCGTAAAATTTATACTGATCTTAGAGAATTTGACTTAATAATGTTAAAAAAATAATAACGAAAAATAAGCAACAGGTAGGTCATACTTATAATGATTGTGACTATTAAATAAATTTAAAATTTAATGTAAGTATTTATTCGTTTACCTGTGATACTTGTAACTATTAAAAGACATAAATTGCGAAATATCAATCATAAAAATATGACAAACATTAAACGATTTAACGCATCTTATAACGGAGATTAAAAATAAAGATTTACATAAAAGTATATTTATTTATAATAATCTCTTGCAAAGTATGTAGATACTGAGGAAAAAGATATCTTTATTAAAGTTTATTCAAAAATTCAAAGAGTTATGGAAACAAGAAAATTAATGATACAATAAAAAATATTTATTAAAAACTAAAAAAATTTTAAAATATGGTAGTTATAACAATTTTAAAAAATTTCATAAATAAAAGATGTTTTCTAAATGTCTAAAGATAGGGGGTCACCGCCGAGCGTTCAGGATGCAAAGCCCCACTAGTATATATCTTCTTATATTATATAGTTTTATGAACAAAAGTTAGACCCAGCCCCCCCCCCGTTCCCCCTTAGCTCCCCCCGGCTCCCCACAGGCACCCATAAAATCACGTAGTAATTCGTTCATTTTACGTAGTTTTTAACCCTTGTTTTTCTGTTAGCTCCCCCTCTACCTCCCCATTGTATCCCCCTCAGCTCCCACCCATCACTTAATAACCTATTCTACAATACACATACACACAACTTTATTATAAGTTCATGCATATGAATTAATCATTTAGTTTCATTTCGATCCATCCCTTCTACATGTTTTAAGATTAACCTTGTATTTACAAATTCACAATAAAAAATCATAAGGGTAGAAAAAAAGTAGCTCTTACCAAGATATTAATTCTATAATGTATATATATATATATATATATATATATATATATATTTCTATATTACATACTTAATTCGTGTGCATCGTAAGTAATAGCCCCGTCTTCATACCCCCCACACATTCTTTACATGATCAAAAGTAAGGTAAAATTAAGGTAAAAATATGCGAATTTTTAATAATTTTCTATCGTATGTCTGACCCACCACGCTCCCCTCTATTCCCCATACCCCCATGCCCCCTATTTTTGTTAGGTTATCCCATACTAACCTAACAATCCGCAAGGACTTAGAATTTACTTGAGTCGTATATATCCCCCTTCCCCTGCCCCCCCTCATTTTAACCATAGCCGAAGATGTCTGACGTCACCCAAAAGACACATTCTATCCGAAGTCTCCCGAAAATAGGCGAATTATTTCAATTACAGATGAATCCTTTCACCCAAGCCCTCCAACATCGTCAAACATTGCCAAAAACAACCGATTGCAGCTGAAGCCGCTCATTTAAAGCCACTTGGGATTTTCTGTTTTGCCCGCATGTCTTATTTGGCTAATAGACAGAAGTACAACAATAAAACGTGACCATTAGTAGTACAACAGATGAAACAGATAACAGATCACCCAGACACTCGAGCACAATACGAGGTAATAGTAAAATATAACACCTACTACCAAATAACCAAATGCACTTGGCCGCATGCACTGTCTATTAACAGATCATTTATTTACTAAAAGTGTAAGCAGAGAAGTATATTGGGTTTCGGAATAAGGTACATGGAATAATACCCTATATTATACTCTGATAACACTCAATTACAGGAATCGGGCAGAGCAACCGATTCATGCACATGGTGAAGAAAAAACAAGTGTGTGCAAACCATAATTGTGCTAAAATGTAGCAAACTATATTTTAACAGTTATAAGCTAAGATCTCCTAATCGCATGAAATGTCTTTTTAATACAAAATATCATTAGCAATATAATACTGTGTATTATACTTACTGTAAAGGTGTATAATACTTTTAATTATGATGTAAATAGACAAGGTTGGCTGGATAGCACATGCTTCTGATAACATAGAAAAATAATCACATTTTATGACAGCAGATCTCTATATTTAAGAAAAAGAAGAAAATGTGTCTTAATACAATGTTCTACTACTACGTCAAGAATAACTAAGTTGGCTCTTCTAAGGCAGGACATAAAAAACGTTAACGTCAGTTATAACGCTGATCAAACACATATTAAAAGACCCGTAAAATTTAGCTAAATACGGAATCCAAATAAAATAAACACCAAGCACCTAAGACTAAACAATCGAATAGAATAGCCCGCTTAAGCTGTTAAATAATTAAAAATCTATTTAGTAATTTCGAACTCAAGCAGTAGTTTATTGTGTTTCAGGATAAGGTACATAGTATAATCATAGATTATTACAACAATCGGACAGATCAGATGAAATGTTTCTGTTTACATAGTTTAATGATATCTTGTTTTTCCTTTATAGTAACGTATCATTTTTTATTTGATGCCAAATAAGATTAAAATATCTGAAAAAATTTATAATT
Source organism: Copidosoma aretas (assembly GCA_030522625.1). Lineage (NCBI taxonomy): Eukaryota > Metazoa > Arthropoda > Insecta > Hymenoptera > Encyrtidae > Copidosoma > Copidosoma aretas. The sequence continues at coordinate 8,114 of JAPYYV010010043.1, forward strand.
TACTCTAAATATAAAAAATACATATTATATGTAAATGACTTTATCAATGTCAATTTAATTTAGTCTACTATGAACGTTACTAAATTAATTGTATCGATTTTTTCACCATTTGAAATTTTTTAACGAAACTGAATTTTTAATTTCCAAAAAAATTTTTTAAATAAATCAAATGCCTGACCTTGTTCATACGATCCGTGTACCGTATTGACTTAAACAAGAGCTACATCTGTGAGTTATCTACTCATCACTTCCTTCTATATTACAGTTTGTATCCAAATTTTGAATAAAATATTCATTTACGCTTTTTCATAATATTTTTTTATATAAGTTAATGAACTATCCAACAATTACTCTATTAAGTTATTTGAAACTTTTATAAAATTAGGTAAAATTAAAAAAAATAATGTACATTCGACAATAACAACCTATTATAAGAATGGGGCAGAGCAACTGATTCATGCAGATGGTGCAAAAAATAGAGGTGTTTGCAAATCATTATTGTGCTAAAATCTAGCAAACTATATCTGAACAGTGATGAGCTAAGATCTCCTAATCGGATGCCATCTATTATTAATACAAAATATCATTATCAATATAATTCTGTCTATTATACTTACTGTGAAGGTGTATTATACTTTCAATTTTAAGGGTGCTTCAGCGGGAGTAGTTTAGATGTCATATGTGGATTATTCGATAAGTCAAAACCCGCTGATTGCATCAGAGTCCTTATTTACCTCTTTAAATTAGAAAAATTAGGAGATATTTGCCATTATTGTTTGCAAATTATAAACAACCTATTATAGGGAAACCTGAAAACATCTTTTGTTTGTAACCGTAATTAATGAGTAACACATTAAAACATTTACAGTATTATAGTAAAAATTCTAAGCTTTCAGATGGTACCTCGCATAATGTAGATAAAAATTAAAAAATTACAAATAGACCGTAGGATATTGATCAATTGGTAGTATTAGAAATGTAGTTGCAGAAAATCATTTTTTTTTGTTCAAATGCAATGCACACGTATTGAATATTTTAAGATTATATTGCAAGTATTTACGAGGGAATTGTTTTTTATTGAGTAATTGTAATGATCTTATCATATAGATAACATACAGTTAATATTTTATCATTTAAAATTTTTCATAGTTATTCCAACAAAAAACAAATTAAGCAATTATACGTGATCCACATGATAGCAGTTAATGTTTGTTTAGTAATAATATACAAGTATCTATGATGGTGCTAAAAAATAGCGAATAATCCATAGCGATGTGACAAAGGTGGTGTAGTTATATTTTGAATTATGATATTTGTTAATTTAGAAAATAAAAAACTTTATGAAAATTGGAATAAACTTTTAAAACAGTGAGTAAAAACATTGTATGTAATTGGTCATAGAAACAATACAAAGAACCATAATCAGTTGAAAAATTACTCCTTCAATAATATAGTGCTTCAAACATAATGGACTTCTGTTTAGGGTCTAAATTATGATGAACAAAATTAACAGTAAATTTTTTTTTTTCAAAGGTATTTCCGCAACAATTGGTGGCAGAGTAACTTTTTTTTTACAGAAATTAGCAAAAAAATTTAGGTAATTCAATGAAATTAAGACAATTATGTAATTGTAATAAATCTAAGAGATTACAAATATGCAATTAGGCATCAAATAGTTTTCACAGCAAAATGATAGTATGATACAATATGATAATCAAATGAATTAATAAATAATGAAATATACAATTATGTTAGAATGTAAAATCAAATACAGTAAAATACGATCCTTAAAGAAATTTTCGAACAAATTGAAAATTTAAAGTTTTTTAAGTTGCAGATTCCATTGTCCGTAAACTATCCAGCGGATCAAGTAAAGATTTTGACTTCTACTTATACATAACGTAAACTATATTTTGATAAATGTCGAGTAGTTATCAGAGAGTCTACAGTTTGTACAATAACTATATAGTTGTCTGTCAAGCGTGGCTGACCCAATGTCAACGTCTTTATTTGCTTGTCATTAACGCATTTCTTGCTCTCCCACTCTAAAAATTTGTGGAGTCGTGTCCGAGTATTGCTCTTCTGATTAATGCTAATTTTTTTCCCCAAACTGTGGCGAATTTCAGAGAAACGAGTAAAAATTTAAAGACATATTTTAACACAAAAACAAAGTTTTAGAGCAAAAACTAATAGCACAATCATGACGAGCAGGTCAAAATCAATCGCTATTAATTTTTTTATTATTTTTTTAGATTTTTCCTAATCCGTACGAGCGAGTTAAATAGTGTGCTTGAGCAAAAAATGCGCAACACGCGCGAGGTGGCCCGATCTCGCTGGACGCGCTTATATACGAAAGCTGGAGGCGGGCAAGGTACGCATGAATTTCGGAATGAAAAATGAAAGAAAAAGAGGAGAAAATAGATTCAGATTTACAAATATCATGTTCAGTTTAAATACAATCGTACCAGGATCTCTATGACAAATGGAGGTTGGAAGGGTTAGCCTATAAATAGGTATAAGAAAAAGGGAATAAATTTACTTTTTGCACATAACAAAAATAGACAAGAGCAGGTGGCCCTCATTATGACTAATCGAAGAAGTAACAGACTTAATCAATGAAAATAATACAAAATAGGCAAAAAAGTTAAAGTTGTGCATGAAAAAGTGGAGGATTGGAAAACGATAGGATTTATAAAAAGATCAACGAAGGAAAATTAACTCAAAAAAATCAAATATAATTTTATGAAGGAAATAGACACTTTTGTCCATCATAAAATAGAAAGAAACTATATGATGATTGAAATTTCTATCATCTGTAAAATGTAAAAACAAGAGAAAAGTTTAGAGAAAAATGAAGCAAAAATAAAAAGATATAGGTGAGTTTAGATGTTTTTAAGTGATAGACTGTAGGATCTGCAATAAAAGAAAAAAATATACAAAGCACACATTGCTATGTAAGGAGGAAAAAAAACAACAAATTAATTATTAATAATAACAGTCAGAAATATAGGATTAAAATATAATGGAAAAATATGCAGGCGGAAGATGATTCATGTGGAAATATGAGATATTTATGTAGGTAAATAAGGCACGGCAGTAAAGATTAAAAGTTCCAAAAAATGTTGTGCGTTGTAAATTATAATATTATGTAAATGTAAAAAGAAATAATAACAAGTTGTAGTATGTTTAATCACTTGCATAGGCTACTCAATTGAAATCAATATTAGTACTTATATAAGAGGATAAGCTTTTTTAATAGTTATAAAATAAACAACGAAAATGTAGAAGTGTATAAAAATCTATATGACATGAAAAAAAAAAATGAACAATTTTATTCACAAACACCAATAATACTTTTGTCGACTGTAAATGTTGAAACAAGACAAATATTTATATCGGTCTTACAGTCACATTAATAAATAAACATTCATATTATTT
>JAPYYV010010044.1:0-17665 GCA_030522625.1 Copidosoma aretas
AACAGAAAAAGGGGAAAAAAAAAAAAAAAAAAAAAAAAAAGAAGAAGAAGAGGGAAAAGCGCGTGGAAACGAGCTCGAGGTAATGCGGTTTGCCGGAGGCAAAAGGCGCGAGCGCGTCAGTGGCACCAGAAGGCGGGTGTATAGCGGTAGCAGCAGGCAACAGTGGCAGTGGAAGAAGTTCGTTGCGAAATTTATTGCGAGCCGGATGACTGAAAGAGCATAAATTTAATAAGGGAGAAGCGACGAACGCCGAGCAGAGTAGCCGGGGAGCGTTGCACAATTGGCTTATGCATACCGGCCGGGGGGCTCTCTTTCGTTTTATCGTGGGGCCCGTTGTAATTGTAAAATGTGATCATCAGTATTTTTAATTCAATTTGAAATATTGTGCAGAGTTGGTTCTATACTTCGACAATAATTGTCGTAACTGATTCGGGGTTACGCGATCGATCGACTGATTTAATTATAATTGTGACATATTCTATATGCTTGATATGCCATCGGTACAGTTATGACCTGCAGTATATATAGTATTATTATTATTTCCATCATCATTGTTATTATTGTTACTGCTGTTATCACAATTGATACAGAGTAGTTGTATATCATGAAATCATCAAATGACATGGGAGTTGGGGAGGAAAAGGAGAGCTCGAGATAATGGGGAAAGAGAGGATGTGGCATTAGAGGTAACACGTGTGCCCAGATACTTCGAGGAAATTTGCATGCGAGTGTTACTGCTGTACACGTTGAAGCTGTTAACGAGTGCATATATGTGTGGGGGTCGTATCGAGTACAAGTGTACCGTCACGGAGCCAATTCTCGAAAGCGAAAGCTCTGCACCGAGCTTGCAGGGAGACAAGAGAAATAGAACGTTAATGAAACCGTTGTTGAAATAATCAGGACTCGTGTCGTAGTTTTCCAGGGTAATACGTGAATAGGGAAAATAATTGTCAAAGCTATAGCGCGAGCGCGGGGATCCTGGCGATTTCGCAGAGGTCTCCAGAAAGAGAAACCTTTTTTATTGACAAATAGTGTTAAAGCGTACTCAATAATAAATTTCCGTCAATTAATGATGTTTAAAAATATACCGCTTCCAACGGTGTGTTCGGCAGTCTGCACTATTTTTATTGCCTCTCGCTCGAGCTGGTTCTATGTATATATGTACAGACTCTCTTTTATTTTGAGTGCAAAGTACTTTAAAGTAGAAAATGTAGAAGCCGGGCTAGAAGCTCGCGCGCGCACTCGCTCGAGTTTACGGTTCATTCGCTCGGAGAGATAAGATACGGGAGCTACTACATATAGCCTTCTGTACGCGTATACGAGCAAACTACATTTCAAATGCAGTTTTTTATTAGCGCGCGATCTGCGCGTGCATATATACTCTGCGCGCACTTCGCGCGCTCCTACGTACGCGATTGTGTCGCGTTTCTTCGCAAGGATCCTCCTTATCCCGGGGCGGACGGGGAAATGGATTTTTGTTTCGATCGTGATAAATTTTTACGAGCTTTCGAAACCCGTCGAATACAAGGAAGACTACCATAAATCCCGCGCCATTATGAATATTTCATTTTGATTTCGGATGTATATATACATATCACTCTGCTACGGGTGGATGAGATGTGTCCTGCTTTCTCTGCTCCTTTCGTGTTCTTTACGGCTGCGAAATCGTTTTTATCGATTCTGAAACTCTGTTGGGGACCGTACACTGATCCGATAAATCTGGTTTCTTGTATACACGCTTGTAAACAATATTTATGGTGCATTATAATCAAATTTCCAGTTTGAAAAATCTAGAAACATTGCGACGAAATGGAAAAACGACGTGAATATTTTTATCGTATGCATGAAATATGCTTGCAACACCTGATTAAAAATTTTTTGCAAGCAACAGAAGATTTTTCGACTCCAGGCATCGGGCGAACGATACTATATATTATAAGCTCGCAAGTAGCCTGGTCTATATGGTGCCAGAGAAGTTGGGCACCACTTTGTAATACGTATACTGTATAATAATAATAATATTTTATACCCTATTTAGTTCAACGTACCTATACGCACTTTGCATTTTTAATCAGCCCTCTGAGAGTATGGTAGCGTAAAATTTAATAAACCGGCATGGAAAATGTTAACGGTGGTTTAGTAATGGCACACTCTCTGCGCGTAATTTTTTCTCCAAGAAAATTACGTTGGTGGATAGCGAACGTTTTTCCAAAAAGTTCTTTGAAAAACTTTTTCGCAGTAACTCGCTGAACAATGTAAAACTTTTCAGCCCGATCATCTCGTCGTTTTGGCGTGCGCGAACGAATATATTTAAAAATTTCTTGCTACCGTTGCTAAAAAATTTCCATAGCAACTAGTTCACCGCTGCATTTGAGTAAGCGAACACGCGTGCAAAATTGTTCAAGCGCGAGCTCAAAACGATGAAAAGCTCAACATTTCCGCAACAAATTAAATCAAACAAGATCACATTGAAAAACTGAAACAATAAGCCACCCAGAGCGTTGAGCTCCATCATGGATAAACACCTCGTACAAAGATTAAAAAAAAAAAACAAAAAAAAAAAAAACAGAATCGTTGAATTCATTCTAATCAGCTCGATTCGGGTGCACTGCACAGCCATCAGGCCACCGCCAGCGCCAACAACGACGTCGACGCCTTTTGTCGCTCAGCCGGAGCGCCCCCCGTCCCCCGAGCTCTCTTATTGTTCATTGTCATGGAGGATGCCTCTCAAGGCAGAGCCTCTCCAAAGTATAGGCGCGCCTAGCCCCTGCTGCTCACAATAATAACAACACGTGGTGCCAAGCAGATAAACGAGGTCCGCGACACAATGGACTGCAATGGGAGCACACGAGCTGCTTTGTATATATATATATAGGGGTGATGAGGAGTCTCCCTGCGAGTATGCACGTATGCCGCTCCACAATTGACTCGAGGGGTAGGTGTCGCTGATAATCTACGGCTCATCTGGACCAAATTGAGGTCTAATTTGTTGCTCCATGACTGGGCGCGGAGTTGTGGTACCCGGAGTGATCGATGTTGGGGCAGAGGCTGAGAGTGTTTTCGTGTGTTTCTCCTTGTATTAAAGAATTTCAAATGTATTTAAATTATTATTGCAAGCTTTGGTTTCGTTGTGGTCGATGTTGCTATCGAATCTTCTCAATGTACGAAGTAGGTCGTTGTTCTATATTTCTAAATTGTTTATCTTTGTGAAATTATGATTTTCAGATGGTTTTGCAATTCAAATCAAGGCCAGCTCGATGGTATTTTCTGAATACTTGTTTCTAAAAGAACCAAGAAAAATACTGTGAATTTTCCAACGATTCTATTTTAGAATAAATTTCACACCAAGTACCACGCAAAGTTCGTCGTGTCTGACCTCGTTACAGTGGAACGATTGATTTACTATTTTCCACACTTCTCCGGGTGTATCACGGGATCGAATTTATTTCCCCTGTGTAATCCAGGCGTGCGCGAAGCAGGTGACAATACTCGAGTGTGTTTATTTTCTATCTTGCATCCACTTTATAAAATACAAGATATATATGAAGCACCGAGGGAATTGAAACACTGTGACAATGTTGTACACGTGAAATTGATCTTGAAGTTATTTCTTTACATTTATAGATCACAGCTGAACAATTTATTCTACAGCAAGACAATTTGCATGGACTCTTGCGAAAAAAAAAAAAAATAATAATACACACATTCGAAGCCACGTGCTCCGAGATCGGACAAGACAAGAAACGCTCGCGAAATCGCGGAAGCACCCTCTCCCAAGCAGCGGATCGCAACAACAAAAGCGAGGCGCAACAGCAGAGCAGCCCTTTTCCCGTTATAGCTGGCTGCCGCATTAATTAATGTAACTCGGCGAGTAATACGAGCATAATTACTTTGCTCGAGTAGCTACTGCTGCACACACCCCCCCCCCCCCTGACTTTCTTCCTCTTCCCCTCGCACCTTCTCCGCCGAAAGGTTGCGCGCTAGCTCCCAGAGCAGCCCCCCCCGGTTGGTGGGTATAGACAAGAAAGCCCGCAGCACATCGATTACCCCGATGATACTGTATCGCGTGGCCGTGAATGTTCGTTGATGAGGTCGAAAACAAGGGGGGGTTTTTTTTGTCTCAGGCGACTCGATTGTAAAGTGATCGTCAGACTTGATGAAAGTGCTTTTAGCAATCATCCAATCATATCTCATTGGCTCGAGGAATTTTTCGGGAGGGTCTGCATTTTTCGGTATCCCCGTTCGACGATAAAGCTTCGAGCGCAGAAACACGTCTTTCGGACAAAATTAATCTCCCTCCGAGTGCTCGGAAGCGATCTAGTTTACCTGTATGTTGCATCATGCGCGGGTATACGCGTGTGAGTGTACATATAATATACGCGTGCGGTTAGCCCCGGGAAGGCAGCGGCTATCACCTTTGCTCGCGGCTTTGGGCTCGGAACGGCAAACAAACGAGACGGTAACCGACCCCTGGTTTCTCTCTAGAATTGTGTTTACCGAGTGAACTCACCTGCGCAGACCACATCAGTCCAGTTAAGACTAATGCACAAATACACGTGTATACATTCATACGTATATGCCCGGGCGTGATGTCCTTATCTACCTTATACACATGTATACGTTGGTTTGTAGCCTTTGTCTGGTAAGTTGAAAGGCCCACCGCAGACGAATAATATTGTGTTTTGTGTGCACGTACAAGTACTATTTCAGCATGTACAAATTGTTTATCTCTTATCGTATATTGTATGTTTCGAGCGCAGATTCGTTACTTGAAAAGTTTACAATTATAATTGAAATTGTACAAGTTTTAAACATACATATTTTGTAGCGAACGCACATATTCGTGATCCTTGTTGTTATTTGATCTGCAGGAGATCTCAAAGAATACAACACTGCCAAATATATTATTCATGGAAAGCGATTTATTTATGTAATCAATTACCGTCGTACGAGTCAGCGATCACTACTCCCTTGATGCCGCCCTCGTAGCAAAAATAAAAAATTCAAAGTACAATGCAAACATTAGGGAATAAGCCACTTTGTTCCCATAAAAAAGCACTGCATACACGCATCAACCCGTTTTCAAAAAAGTAACTCCGCTGTATCCTACGCGTATGCACACCCATCGTAAAGTTTCCCCCGATGGGTGTGTTTTATAGCGTCTCTCGGTAATAAGGCCACGCGGATGGGGTAAGAAAGTCGATCAAGACATCGTATAGAGAGGTAGGAGCTTAAAAAGCCAGGATGAAAGCGGGCAAGAAAAAAGAAGAGCAGGAAGCAGACGAAGACGAGGGGAGTGGGTCGTGAAGGTAGGAATCCAATCGCAATAGAGTTAAGTGTTCGGAAGTAAAAGCTAGCGGGGATTACTATGGCCCGGGATTTGTTGCACTACTCAGCGCACGTTCCTTAAATTTTTCTTCCTTCGCTCCGAGACTTTTGCCGCTCTCCTTATTTTTTATTCTCTGTCAATTTTGTTTCCTCGTCTTTTTTTTTCTTTTTTTTTCCTTTATTCACGTCATCGTCTCTGCTTCATTTTGTTGGACGACAGAGTTTTTTTTTCACGTACACACACAATCAGCCACCAGCAGGTAGGTACACACGTCAAACAAAACTCGTCCTGCAGGTCGACGCTGGAAAGAAAACGAACTTTGCGCAGCCAGCTACTTCAAGTGGGCCAGCAAATACCGTTTGCTCGAGTGTATATGAAGTTCTCGATAGCAAAAGGAAGAGCTTTTACTTTGTGCAGCCGACGTATGTGTATATATAGGTACCTATACTTGCAGCAAACTCGTCGGGTCTTCTCCTCCTCCACCTTTTCTCTCCAGCTATTTTGTCGATCGGCAGTTCATTGGCCGCGAGACTTAGTCCCGACAGTTCAAATAAATATTGTTTTGCCGTTTCGTTGACTTGTATTTTCAAACTCATTTTCATATTCCCGTAAAATAATCACTCATTTCCGTTAAAACCGTTCCACAACCGTTGCCACGCAGAGACCAGTACAGGTACGAACTTTTGTATCTCGAGAGAAAGATCTGGGGGGGAAATGGAAAACTTTATTCACTCCTATCTCTCGTATCTGGAGTGCTTAAGCACGCGTGCGACAAAACATCGTATCTTCACGCCCAATAATCGCCCCGGGCACGGTCTGTGCAGCTCCCGGCTCCCCCCCCCCCCCCCCCCCCCCCCCCCCCCCCCCTTGCCCCCGGCAGGCATTTCTTTCTCGTTCTCGTCCCGACGATGGCGGAGAAAATCCTCTGCAGGCCATAACGCCGCGGCCCTTCGCTCGCTGCATCGTTATCGGCACATGCCGCCGCCCGTTGCCCGGCGTAATATCGGGAAAAGTTTGTCCACCCGCGCGATAGGGGAGTGGGGGAGAAAATAATGCCATACGTTTTTTTATTGTTTTTCTTCTCGCGTACCATTTACAGCAGTGGTGGGATGATTTGTTGGTATTGAGAAATAGGAGTCACTCTCGTCTCGTCACTTTCGTCAAACGCATGCACAGACATGTCGTATTGTGATGATAGTGGTAACAAATAAGCTCGACATAGCGTGTGATATGACCCATCGCATATACACAGAGTGCATACAGTAATGCATGTAATGGCTCCCTCGCGAGCTTCGGTCGCTCGCTCGCATTGTAAAAAATATCAAATCCTTACAAGTACTCACAGAAGAATGTAGACATGAAAACGTGTACTTTTTTTTTAAGAACATGCGCAAGTATACTTTTGTGTCCATGCACTGGAATTACAGATAGCATATATTATATACAAGGCATTTAGTACCGCATGTAATGTCATGCCATCTATCTTGCACTGATATGTTATCTAGAATATCTAGATACTTGTATTAGTGGGTGTATTCCGTAAGATCTGACCAGTTTTAAAATGGCAACATTGTTATCGGTGCTGCGTTCCGCGACCCAAAACAACGGCAAACAGCTGATCGAAGAGTAGTTTAGCAGAAAGCGAAAAAGTTTGATGAGTTGTTTACTTTAGCTGTGTAGCTTAAGTTGTGTTTATGCCGCCATAGAAATTCACATGAGTAAGAGTCTAATACGGGTGCCAGTAATATATCTCTTCTAGTGCCTTTTTCTCGTTTGTTCCGAAGTTTAGCGCAGGCCCACAAATTTTCGATGTTTTGTGCATGTGCTCCTGTTATTGGAGCAACAAAATTTTCGCTGTGATTAACGGTATAATGTTCAAAATTATATGCTTCTAGAGTGGGAATGGAACTGTAGGCTTTCCATTCATCAGAAAGGATTGTTGAGCCTTTCTCTATACATGCTGTTATCGTCGCTAGCAAAGTTCCTTTCTTCCTATCGGGAACCGCATACATAAAACACTCGCGTGTTTCTCTGCAGATTCCACCGAAAACCCATTGATTTGATGTAACTCGCCCGCGATTGTTCTTGCGTCTTGAAAAACTCGATTCGTCGATTTCCACAGAGTCAATCCTTTACATCCAATTTTCTTTGGGTTCTTTAATAAAAATTCAGCGCACACCTCTCGCAGATGATTTTTCCAATTTATTATTGATTTGGATGCCATACTTAGCTCGTGTATGCAAAAATTTGTTGATGTGCATTCCTTCGACCAGTAGTATATGAAAAGCACAATTGTTTCAAAACTTAAATTTGTCTTTGAAAGCCACGAATTCTTCCGTACGCAAATGTCAACTCTACACTTTTTTTGTTGCAAACCAATCTGTCGTGATTTTATTGCAACACTAGATGCATTTCATGCTTCTTTCTGCACAATCTCTGTTCGTGCAAAATGCCCTTATTTTGCAAAAATTGAACGGCCTTCTCCTTGCGATTCACTTTACGAGCCAGTGACAAGAATATGGACGGTGCCATAGTTGCTCTGTAACATTCCGCACCGCGAATTTTTATTTACATTAATATTTGGGGACTTGGAACTTGGTATTATCATAACACATCGCATTCGTACGTATGTTTACATATTGTTTATACTGTGTATGTGAGTTTATAGAGTGTACGTGAGAAAATTCGAGTTCCGCTTACGCACAAAGTTGCCGTACGGTACCGTTTTTTTTTTCTTTTAAGATTTCGACGCATATACATCGAAATCCGGAAAAAATTCACGTTTTTTAGTCCCTACTTACTCAATAATATTTTAAAAAGAATTTCTCAAGAAGCAATCGTCAGCCCTTGAAATAAGCTTTAATTTGAGCCCAGGTGGAGCTACAAATATTGACCTGATCAAAAGTTACGAGCTATTTAAGTTTGTGCTCGAAAACCGTTAGTTATTTATTTTTGTCAATCAGGGGTTTTGAAAAAACGTAAATTTTTTCATTTTAGAAGCTTTTAGATTTCTTGCTGTATTTTTTTCCAGGGTGAAAAAAATGGGTGTCCCGTGGGACAAAACGTGTTCCCTGGGTCAAGACGAAGAAAACAAGCACCCGTAAAACATGAATTTTTGCGTTTTGGAGGTGTGCCACGCGAAAACATTTGCCCTAAATTTTGAACACGAAAAGTGCATATTTTTTCCGGATTTCGACATATATATGTATATCTGTGTATGTGTAGTGTACCACCCACCCCATCGACATGTTGGAGTACTATATGAGTTTTACCTTCATCAGTAATCTCCCCATTACGGAACTATATAAAGCGTTGGTGTAGCACTGTTCCGAAATATGATTTTTTAAGAAGGGGTGTTACTCCCTTTTGGACAATTTCTCCCCCAAAATTTATTTTGAATATCGCTATACTACTAATAAACAATTTTTTAATACAAAAAAAAACATGATTTTTTGGGGGGGCAAATAACGAAAAAGTACCAATGATTGTTTTTCATTTTTTGCTAGTCAACCAATTTTCTTTTCAGATGTAAGGTAATTTAGACAAATGAAGATAGAAGAAATAAAAATTGCCAAGTGTTATTGGCTGGATGATTACTTCCAGACCATTGAGTGTACAGCCCGTATTCATAAATAATGGCATTCGACGTCATCGAGGTAATCTTTTAGTGGAGTGTAAAAATTGCAAAACTCTTTGCTTCTCCCTGCTCTTTCTGTTAGCGATAGAAGTATACGGAGGATGGTGGTGTACAGCGTATTCTTGTCGTGATAACACTACGATGAAGAATTTGTTGTTATTGATTTGGTCTACTTGATAATCTTGAAAATATAGGCGATCTGATCTCAAATTTTGATTTCGACTAGATTAGTATTAACTTATCTTGAACATCTGATGATAAATAAAACGAATATTCTGCATGTTGATACATGTTTTTTGCAAATATATACCCTCATTTCTGGTAGTTATAATCTCTTCGTAGAATCTTTGATTTGCCGATTTACGATTTGCATACATCTATCGAATAATGATTAGAAATGATCCAATCGTTTTTTATAATTTTTTGAATAACGTCAATGTAGCGTATTAGATCAGCGATTAAAATTTCACTATTATCGACATGTAATTGGATATGTTTGTCAAACGGGTATTTCGGATAAGGGTACATTCATTAATTAATATTCACACAATTAACGTTGATGGTATTATTTAATTGAATCGTGTATTAATATTTCAATCTTTACGTGCTGAAAGTAGTCAAACTCAATTATGCATGCATTTACATCTGCTGCAGTAAATTGTATAACCAATATAAATACACTAAGGATTGAAACAAATTCATTATGCATTAAAATTCGTATGAGATTCATCCATTAACAAAAGATTTTATTTCTCCAGCTCCCCTGTAATAAAAGTCACATTAATTTGGATCAATGCCAACCTGCACTTGACTCCTTTATGACTTTTTCATCCTCCTCCTAGCCCCCACCCCCCCCCCCCCTTCCCGGCTACCACGTAAATGTAACTTTTGCTTCAGCGCTAAAATTGTCAGTCTTTTAATCTTTTTCCCTTGAGCAGAAGCTTTCTTTCTCCACTCTTCCGGTAGCCAAGGCCATAAGCAGCAGCCAAGAGCAGCGGCAGCGAGTGACGTAATATCATTTAGCATTCATGTTACGCGGCCTTTCTGAGCCCTGAAATTGCGTTAAGTCTTCCTCTTCTTCTACTCGGCGAGGGGAATCTTCTCCCAACCAAGTGTATTCCATATTAAGTGGAAAAGTTGCGACGAGTGTCTCCCTGCGCGCGTCCGATGAGAAGCAAAGGCGACTCTCGAGCGCACGCATATACTCAAGATAATGCTCTACCTACCGACGCGCACAGCGAGGCGGCCATGCCATTATTGCCTTTCTCTGCCAAAAGGAATTACGGGGCTTACTAAATTGTAACAATTTTAATTAGACGCTAGTTCGGGCCCGGGCTTTGGAATATCGGAAAAGAGCCGAGGAGGAGAAAAAGAGAGGAGGTCCACGTGAACGGCGCCCCTTTCTTTTAAAAGTTGCTGGGCACGCACCACCTGCTCGAACATTGCCCGTTTCTTATTTATCGGGCGCCAAACTCGTTCCTGACACTTGCTTCCAGGGCGCGAAACTTCCGTGATAGCCCGTACAGCCGAGTTCCGAGTACAGTAGCTGTAGCGTGAAAATCGCGAAGATAGGCCGGTGTAATCACGAACTGTAGATAATCTTACAATGTTTTTTGTTATTACTTTTCACTATTTTCAAGCTCCAAGGCGACAAATCATTTTTTAATCTGCGATATTGTAGCTAAAATCGGTTGCCCGAAGAATTAATCTTATCTTCGTTGAGCTCTGTATCGCGGTTCAAGATCGAAACGGGTCCCCGTAATCAAATTTTGGTATATAAAACAGCCAGCCGATAGTAGTAGCTAGCTAGTTCGTCGAAACACAGCCGTAAGTATAGACATGAGTATTATTTTTTCATCGAGACACTTGTTCAACTCGACCAAATCCAATTGCTGCAACTATTACTCTTATTTAGGAAATGAAGCTCACACTGGTACTCCTCGCGGTCCTCGCGGTTAGCGGGTTCGCAACCGTCCATAGTGTACCAGCCAAATCAAAAAATGGACTCGTGGAGCACGTTATGGACTTTTTAAAGCTCCTTCCCCTCGAAAAGATGGAGAACCTCTTCTACGACTACCTGTCCGAAGACGAAGACTTTGCCGAGACTCTGGACTTCCTACAGGGTAATGAATTCAAAGGTTTGCTCGTCAAAATCGAATCCACTGCCGACTTCAAAGCCTACCTTCAATTCTTGGAGGAATCCGGGCTTCCAGCCTACGAGTATGTCAATAAGATCAACGCGTTCCTCGGGATCGATCCGATCGTTGCTTTCCTCCGTGTCAGGTCTACCAAAATCACCGGTGGACTCCCAGGCTTCATCAAGGACCTGAAGGCCCTACTTCCTGACGGCGAGATACGTAAATTGTACAATGAAAAGATTGCCACTGTTCCGGAATTTTCCGAGCTCATCAAGCGTCTCCAGTCCCAAGAAGCCTATACCCTCTTCGAGAGGCTGATGTTCCATCCCGATATTGTAACACTTCTCGAACAAGTTGAAAACAAGGGAGTTGATATCAATGCCGTCCTCGATTACATCGGCTCCATTTTCAATTTCAAGTTCCCCACACGTCCTGTGCCTTTCGTTTCAAAAAGTCTCGTTGAGCACTTCATGGACTTCTATGAAAGGATTCCACGGGAAGTAATCGAGAGCCTGTTTTACCAATATTGGGCTGAAGATAAAGACTTTGCCATGACAATGGGCTATCTTCAAAGCAAAGAGTTCAAGGCCCAGCTCAAGTCGATTGAATCCACCCCTGAATTCGAGGAGCACCTGGACTTCTTCGAAAAGTTTGGCATCCCAGTCCACCGATACGTCAACAAGCTCAACGAGTTATGGAAAATCGACCCCGTTACCGGTCTCAACCTTTTGTCTTCATTATCATACGAAATAACTGAAGGATTTCCCGGATTTTTAGAAAAGGTCAAAGATCGTTTGCCTTTTTACACGCTCAGGAGAATTTACAACGATAAAATTGAAAGTGCCCCAGAATTTGCGGAATTCATGAAGAAACTTCTATCCGAGGATTACTCCAGCATCGTCGGCAAGCTCCTCGCCAAAAGGGACGTAAAAGATTTGATCAACAAGGTCGAATCCAAGGGAATCAACTTCAAAGCTATCCTTGACTACATTAGATCCATCATCGATGTCCCTCTTCCAAAATTTTATACGAGTGATAGTCTTGTGCAGGACTTGAACGATTTCCTAAAGCTCATGCCGGTCAAGGAATTGGAGAACCTCGTCTATGACTACTTGGCCGAGGACGAAGACTTTGCTGCCGCCCTTGACTATGCCCAAGGTGAAGAGTTCAAAGGCAAGCTTGTGTCTGTTGAGTCTACCTTTGAGTTCAAGGAGTACCTCAAATTCTTGGAAAAGACTGGTCTGCCAGCCTACGAGTACGTCAACAAGTTCAACAGTTTTTTGGGCATTGAACTCATTACGCCACTGCGCCGTCTCATGTCGAGCCGTATCACTGGTGGTCTGCCTGGTTTTGTTAAAGACATCAAGGCTCTTCTTCCCATTGAAGCGATCAAAAAGTTGCACGATGAGAAACTTGAGTCTTCTAAGGTTTTTGCGGAGCTTGTCCATAGTCTTCAATCTGAAGAAGCCTACAATCTTTTTGCCAAATTGATCTCTAACCCTACTATCCAAGAGATGCTTGTCAGGGTTGAATCCAAGGGACTTGACATCCAGGCTGTCCTTGAATTCATCACCTCGCTTTTTGGATTCAAGTTTCCACCGCGCCCATGAGCATCCAACATCCTCGAATTTCGTAAGTTAAGATCCTTGGATTTTATTTCCGCTGACAATTTTAAATGATTTATGCTGTATATTATCTTGCAGAGGTCAAAAATCAATATATAAGTATTCGTCGCTGCCTCTTGAACAAATTTCCATACCAAAACTTTCGAAATCTGATGGATGATATTTATTATTTCATCACGTGTAAATAAATAGATATTCATTTGCGTAAATTGAAATGTAAAAAAAACTATCCTTATTGTATTGTAAAACTTTTAATTCATTGTTCTATGTAAAATAGCATTTACATAGATTAATAATGAATCAAATATTATAAAATGCATAATTATTCGATTACTCATTAAACTAATTCCAGTCTGCATTCTGTACTTTTTTCACCCGATGATTATTTTAATCGTTCCTGTTCATGATATAAAAAAAAAATCACAACATCCATGTTTGAAATATAATTGATACGCTTAGAATTATAACCAGTTTTCATGATAATTGCATTGAAACAAAACAACGTTACTAGAATCAAAGTAACAAGGTATCACGCTTAGCTGAACAGCTGTCGGGCTATAACGAAGAACCGAGATCCACGCCCGGTTCCAATTGTCGACGCAAGTTGCGGGAACACGTCGACTGACAGACAGACTGTGCCTCGTATCTCCTTTCTATTTCCATTCAACGAGTTAATTAAGCTTATCTCTCTCATACTCACACTAGTTATAGAGCAGGCAGGCGTTGTTCTGCAGCACATGTGCCTTTCAAACCGCCACTCGGGAGTTGGAAGTCATCATGCAGCATATTAAGTCCGAATGGATGGGTCCCATGTACTCCTCTTTGACTTGTTGACTCGTAAACGCCTGTATGCCAGAAAATGCTGTGTGCTCTAGCTTAGCTTGCTACTGTTGGCTCACCCCCTCCCCCTCTCTTTCTTTCTATTTCTCTCGGGCGGTAGAATTAATTTCACGGGACACCTACCCTGCGGCGAAAATGTATAAGCGATGTTGTCTTCTTGTCCATTTAGTCGACTTGTTTTTCATCGACGTATTATTTAATCATTTTTTGTTTTCTTATCAATCTGTGTCAACAGAAAAAGACCAATTAGATGGATTGCGATAAGTTAAACTTCATATATTCCGATATTTTACCAAGTATTAAGTGTAACTCGGATTGAAATCATCGAAAAAATTAAAAAATATAATCTCACAACATGTTACGCCGAAAATCACTCGTAAGTAGAAATTTCAATCATTTTTATCATGAAAATTTTGTTGCTCGAAATATTTCGATTTAAACGTTTCTACCAGAAGCCATTGTTACATTCGAGTGCCTAAAAAGTTTCGCTCAGTTTAGGCTTGAGCTAATCGAATATTAGATCGTGGATACAAGTATATATATTATTTTAGATAACACTTTACAAGTTACGCAATAAGTTTGAGATTCAGATCTCATATCTTTGCGTTGGATCTGGCGCTTGCTGATTTTTCGGTGATATCGAGAATTGAGCACGATGCTAACCGAGTGCCAAAAGAAATCGATTTCTTTATCATCAGCATTGCTGAGTCGAAGATCGGCCAGAGAAGTTTTATTCCAACATATTCAGCTGTAGTCTAACTTAAAATTTGTTCTGTCCTCATGATTATGTAATCTGCAAGCGTAAGATTTGTGGGTCACCTTACACGTTGCCAAATTTAAAATTTAAACATTACGTTTGGATAAGTATAGATTTAATAGATAAATTGAAACAAGATCGAGCTTGTGAAGCACGCAAAAGGAGCAAATATTTCGACGAAAAGTAATCTTATCGAGCAACAGCGGACTACAGCAAAAAGAATATAAAAATCAAAATACGTACAGAAAGGTATATATAAGCGACCGAGGTAGATTCTTCGGTGCAGTTTAACATAACGCGCTAACTTCACGGTAGGTATTATCAGTCAAGGCGTGAGAGACCTGCATCGAGTATTATATATTTACATGTACTACTTTTTCCAGAAAATGAAGCGCTTCTTACTATTCCTCGCCCTACTTGGGCCACTCCTAGTCAACGCTGTGCCTTTCAGCAATTTCAAAGATCATCAGGACGATTCGGAGGACTTTCTGAATCAAATTTCTCAAAATGAGCTGAAAGACATTCTGTCACGACCGAGGCCAGTTCCCCTGAAGGAAGAGGAGATCATAGACATTCTGAAACAGGTCTGGGCCAAAGTGCCCATGAACGATATCGTGGATGTGGTCGTTGCCTATCTGATCGACGACAATGATTTCAAAGACGTCGTCAAGTACATGCTGAGCGACGAGTTCAAAAACACCCAGGTGGATATCGAAAAGCTTCCGGAAATGAAAGCTCTCCTGAAGTACATGGAAAGCGTGGGCATGCACGCGTACGACTGGATCAACGAGTTCCACGAATTGGTCGGACTGCCACCGATCGAAAGATTCAGCGGCGATCGCAAGATCACCGGTGGAGTTCCGGGACTGATCAATGATATCAGGAGCGCCTTGCCCCTCGATGAGCTGTACAAGTTTTACTACGAGAAGCTCGAGACGTCGCCTAAATTCAAGGAGTTCGTCGAGCGTTTGGAGACCAGAGAGCTCCAGGATTTCGTGAACGCGCTGGGCAAGCACGAGGGGTTCGGCAAGTGGCTGAAGAAGCTTCAAGCCAAGGGAGTCGATTTCGATCAGGTTCTCGAGATTATCGGGGTCATCATTGGCATCAAATTTCCAGCACCACCTCCGCCGTTTTTACATTTGTGAGTTGAAATTTTTTGTAACCGATTTTGAATTTGCATTGCGAACAAGGGACGTTGTTAACGATTTCTTAAAAAATTCCTAACGTCTGAAAAATTATTGTCGATCACGTTTCATTTTTCCTGCAATGGAATATGTGATGAAAAGGCCTTTTCTTATGACTTTGATGCAGTACTGCGATGGTTGACTGATATGTATTTCGTTGTAACAACTTACTTCAGTACTGTTTTATAGTTTTGTTTGTGCCTGATTGTTAAATAATGCATATTTAAGAGGCAAGTACTTGTAATAAAAATATTTGTTACCGATGGAAAAATCCATGTCGTTTCATTAATTTCGAATCCTCACTCTTTCCTCCCCCCTCCAACTTCACACCAGTAACGTAACCCTCCAAAGCAGTCACTTTCCGAAACTCACCCCAAAATTTTTCGTACTTCAAAATCATCAAGAGTAACAATGAAACCTGAAGAATACATCAGACAAGTAACACCTTACATCCCGGCATTAAATTATTCGTCATAGGAAAACATGACCCACGCCAATCAGGTACGAAATTTTCCTTACCCATCCTCAATCCAAGAAACTTTGCATACGACCCCGCATAACACCATCTCTCTCCCCAGCTTCTCAACCACAACTTTCAAAGAACCCCCTGGACGATGAGCACATCGACATGAACCGCACGTCCATCGGCCTGGGTGTCCTCGCCGCCTGCTCCGTCCTCGCCCTAACCCTCATGTACCGCAGGTACGGCGCCAACTTCATCAAAAATCCATTCGGTGACGCCTATTACGACACAATCGACGACAACTTCGAAGACGACGGCAGCTCGCTCGAGCAGGACTTCCGGGACATCCTCGAAATCCTCCCCCTGGAAAAGATACGCGCGGTGATCTACGACTGTGCGCAGAATGACAAGCAGATCGCCGACACGGTAGCCTTCGTCAACGAGCAGCACAGGTTCATCCTCGCCGAGCTGGTCCGCATCCCCCAGGTGCAGTTCTACCTGTTCGTCCTGAAGGAACTGCGTCTGGATCCCGACCGCTGGGCGAACGACTGTCGCGTCTTCTGGAGATCCCTGCCCAAGTACCGGGAGGAGAACCAGCTGGCCCGTGAGCGCGGGGGTCTGACCAACATGATCCGGAGGGTATTGCGGCTCGTACCGAGGGACGAGCTGCACGAGCTGCTGTGCAGGAAGACGCGGGAGTCCAGGAGCTTTCGCTCGTTGCTCTTGACCCTGAGGATGGGCCAGATGTACGATCTCATCCGGTCCACCCAAGCAAGCGCCGAATTGCAGAGGAACTACCACTGGGCGATCGAGGGTGGTCTGGAGGTCGTCTTCGTGGTGGAACTGCTCGGGGAGCTGTACGCCTACCTGACGCAGAGGATCTTCTAGGACGGCGACAGCGATGACTGTGCGATGTTGACCGGCGAACGAATAAGATCCAGCAATACGAGCACTCCCGTATACCAGCTCAGAAATCTCTGGCGAACAGTTGGTCGTTTGAAAATTAAGATCCTTGCGTGTGTGTATATTACATATTGTAGAGCGCTCGCCGCCCATCCGTCGTAATAATGTAAGAAAAGTCGAGGGTCCCGCAGCTATAAGTGTAGACAATGTGCGCTGCTCAGATATTGAAGACGCCCGAAAAGCAGCTGCGGGGGTAGGTACACCACCGATCCCCCCCCCCCTGCCCCAATGTGTACCCGGCGTCTGGGCCGGCTTTCTACATTATTAAATCCCGCTCGGCTCCCTCCCTTCTTTCATTCCCCGGGCCGTGGGACAATGAGCTTCTCCGGCTCCCGTACGACGACGACGACGACGAGGTTGCAGTCGGCAAATCGAGTTGCGCCGGCCTGTATACAGGATCTCGGCGGAGAAGGGGGGGGGGGGGTTGGGCGAGTTTACGCGATAAGCTGTAAGCGCGGGAAGTTGGTTGACGGTCGCCGCCGCCGCCGCCGCAGGAGGGTTTTTCTCTCGTCGTTTGGGAAGGAGCCCGCGGGCCTGCCGTAGTTTTATTCAAGGGGGTAGGTCGGTTATTACTGCGCCGCCTCGCGCGAGCTTGAATGGGCGGGGGGAGGATCGAGTGTGTGCGTAGGCACGCGGATTATGTGGTATGCGTGCATTATGCACCGCGGTGAATGAGAGCCGGGATCGAGGTGGAAACAGCCGGGTCGGGTCGCTTTTTTTTTTTTCCTA
>JAPYYV010010045.1:0-11548 GCA_030522625.1 Copidosoma aretas
TTTACCCTCTCTAAAATCCCCTCCTTACTCCTACACAAAATTTGAAAAGTCCCCGTCAGACCTCGGCCGGTAAGTCGACCCTTGCAGGTCAGTAACCTCGCAAGCATGCCGGGGTCGGTAACGCACATATTTCTAAATTTCAAGCCCGAATGCCCCGGGACCCGCCGGAGCTCTCTCCCCCCACTCTCGCACCGCACTTTCGGACCTAGCCGGCCATACGGCATATATATAGCGTCTGGGAAAAAACTGGCCCTCCGGCGGCCACGCCCACCAGCGCCAGCCGTATGACATATATATATGAGAATGTCTGGAAAAATCCTCCTATAACTACTATTATGTTAGCTCTCATGTTGCTATACAAAATCAGTTTTTAAGTATTTCAAGAAAAAACAGAAGTGTAAGTTAGGCTTTGTCTAATGAATCCTTAACGGGCATTTTCAAGAACTTTCTAATAACCATTGGGCTATGATCGCAAAATATTAACCTGAAAAATCAAATAGCCTAATAAACTCAGTTTGAGCGGTCGCATGATTCCATCCGAGTTGCACAAGAGGAAGAAACCTTTTAATCTTATTAACCCAATAATCGAGTTTGATGGTGCAATCTCACATCAGGCACCTGAAAAACCATATATAATATAGAAAAGTGCAGGAAATGGCCGCGACGGATCTGTTACATGGCTATCATCTCAAAATATCGTGTCTTTAAAGCCAATTCGGGTAGGGGGGTTTAGGGATATACAGGCCAGAATCATATGACGTTCCTCTGAAGCACGTAGAGAAAAATAATTTTTAGGGGAATCGCAGGGTGATGGGGGAGCTGCAGGAGAAGCAACAAGTAGGATTCTTATAGTTTGACTATTACTTCCCCATATCAAGCTATATCATTAGTCATTTAGGTGAAGATTTACACTATCCACCCCTGAACCCTAAATGTATATACCCTTCCAATCCGTTACACACCCCCACAAAATAAGGACAGGATTGTTTAATTTTCCCGTTATTTTTATTGGGTTAGAAATCTTTTACCCCCCACCGCCACCTCGCCTCAGACACACACCCATACTTCCTTTAACGTCGTGATTCGACCAACTTTAGAGACAAACTATGGACCTTATTGATTTTCACATGTTGTTGTAGAGCTAAGGGACAGTTTTATTTTTTATATTCATATCAACAAATCTTAGAACTTAGATTGCTTAGAGTTAAAAAAAATGTATCTACGTACATTACGTAAGCCTAAAGATCATGCACTAATCACCATCATTGACAAATTATTAAGGATGACTCAGATCCCTAAAAACTTGAAAAAAATCTGGGTCTCCGAAATATTATTTCCTGGCGATTTAGGGTATTATTAGTGGTATTTTCGACTATACTGCACAAGTGTAATTGGAAACTTATACTTTTACTTATTGCATAGTAATCAATACATTTATGATAAAGTGTGACATAAAACAGCACAACATAACTTGACAAAAATACAGAGCAGCAAACTATGTGCAGGGCTTCTATTTATTTACCATTTGTTTTAGTATGATAATGCATAAACTTAATAATGCAGATTAAAAGCAATCACACAAAAAATTTACCTGGATATTATTTTAGCAGTAATGACGTCACATACATCAGATAAAGCTACAAAATCCCCAAAACTAGACATTCTGTCAGCCCCTCGAGCTCTAGCGTAGGCACATGCAAGTGGCGTCAACTTATCAACAATATCGTCTACCTGAAACCCAAATTTATTTTGATATTTTTGTTGCTCTTCACTGATTTAATACTCTTAACTTGTTTAAAATCAGTATATTAGAATAATTATATTAGATCTAGGTATAAGATGATTTTAGTGATAAAAACTTGTTGTAAGAAACGACTCATCGATTCTACTGATCATGACTCATGTGTATCATAATATTTTGTTTATGAATTCGATGGCCTGGTGTTTTTTGTAGACTGTCATCGGATTAAAAATAATTACACATTAACGATTACATATACATTTAACTTTATGGTTAACCAATGCATAGAGCATTTATTACCGTACATAGACTACAGTATTATGTTGATTCCTTAAATTCTATGTATAGGTACTTCTTACATTAAACATATATTATCATTCTTGATTATTTACAGAGAAATGTAGACATGTAACTTAAAGATATTGGTGCTATTGGCAACATTAGGCAACGTGCATGAGCAGGAAAAACAGAAGGGCGAGCTATAGCTATGCACATACGAACAAGATTTTGGGCTGTCATGTATGCCGTTTTCCCGTGCAGCTCACCAAGTTTGCCGTTGCTACTAGCAATAATATTGTTACGTGCAGCGCTTCAATATACACCAATGTCTATATGTTTCCGTATTTGCGAGAAAATTAGATTCAAAGTAAAATGTGCTGGAATAGGAAACTATTTATATTGATCGTTCTTCTGTAAAGGCTCAAACTTCTAACTTTTCAGGCCAACGTCTGCCGTAGTAGCCACTCAGCTAAAGACATATGAGCTGGTAGAAATTAAAGGACTTACAAATAATTTGCTGATAAGCGCTATTACGATTATTTTTAATTAAAAGGACATTGAATGAAAACTTCCACAAACGATTTTAAATGTTGTGTAAAAGTGTATTTAAATACAATGATTACATTGCTAACATTATAATTACGGTTCAAAATCTTGTAGAAAAGGTTATCGTATTACCTATCTATGTAAAGTTTGCAATCAGTTTTCACTAAACTTTAAGATCATAATCTTTTGTTTGATTTAAAATTAACGGTATGGATATCGTGATGATACTATTATAGTAATAATCTATTTCATTTTAATATTAGATAGTTTTTCTGATTGTTCAAACAGATTTCAATTTTATGCGTATGCGACCACTATATAAAAAATGTATGCAGTAAAAATTGAATTGTTTTGTAAGTAAACATAAAATCATGTGACCATATTTACATTGCATACTTGTACAAATACAGGTCTACGATAAAAAATGTATGAGTTTCAATAAGTGAATTCACATTCTGTACACATTTTGAGCTGCTGAATCAGAATCCTGTCACCGAATTCCTTTATCACGTCATGATGTTTACCTAACCTGAAAAAATAGCATTAAGTGCAAAATGATACAGAAAAGAGATTTGTGAACTTACGTTGATGTTTTCTCAAGTAACGATATCCAAATTAAAATGTAAGTAATATGTATGGTGTTGTCATAAATTACTGACACACAAAAAACTCCTGATACTTTACGAGTATAAAAAGCAACAATGCATACAAGCAAATAAAACTTGTCATTTAAAAAGATCTGCCCTTATAGCACAGAACGTTTTAAAAACGTTTCAAAAACGTTAGAAACAAAACTTTATAATGTTCTATGAAAAAGTCGATACGACATTTTATAAACGTTTTAAAAACGTTGAAAATGTCCGCTTTATGTTATAAAAAATCACGCCAGAACCGTTTTTGCATTAGATTACTTGTAAATAATGAGCCTTATAGGCGTTACTATCCGGATGACAACAGCAATACTGGGAGCCTAAGCTAGTTTATCATAGTTTTCACATTTGTCTAATAAACAAATAAATTTTTACATTTATTTAAATTATGTGATAAACAAGCTTAGGCCCCCAGTATTGGTGTTATCATCCCAATAGTAACGCCTAATTGGCTCACAATTCACAAGAAAACTGATGCAATAGCGGTTCTGGCGTAGTATTTCATAACAACAAAAGCGGACATTTTCAACGTTTTTAAAACGTTTCTAAAACGTTTTATTAACTGCCCCGTAAATGTAGACAGATGCCCCAATGCTGACCAGCCGTTAAAAATATCTTTTTTTAAATGCTTTTTTCTAATTATCGTGGAAAAATAATAATGAGGTCACTTCTTCGTGGAAATTATATATGATTTCTTAACTTAAATATATTTTTTCATTTATTTTACAGCTACAAATATTTGTGCAAATTGTTGAATTGTACTTGTGGCCAAGCATTGGGACTACTTTTTTGGTGGCCAAGCATTGGTACATCAACCTTATATTCTAAGACATTAATATTTTCTGGAGTAACAATGCACAGCAGATTGTCCAAGTAATATTCATCACTTTATTGTAAATTTATTACCTTAAAGATATTAAAATTTTTCATAATAAGACGGAACGCATGCAAAGCAATGTAAAATTGTTAAATGAAGAGGTTCTAGAAGAAGTCTTTTACGTTTCTTTAGATATCAAATAAAACTTCTGTGCTCCAAGTTCTTCATCACGTCATAATTCTAACATAACCTCAGAAAACACCTAAAATAAGCCTGAAAACGGCTAAACAAAGATATTGAGATCAATAAAAATTTGACAACAAGAGAAACTTACTTTGTTGTATATAAAGGCGGCAATACATATCAAAAAGTACAAGTGGCACTTACTATTGTACAATTGGTTCCTAACCTATAAAAACAACGAAAGATTGTATGAAACCTAAAATTGGATGCACACGATATATATTTTTTTTAGAGCTTGGGGATTCTCTTTCTTGTATATTTTAATGTGCTAGATTATAATTAAAAGATAAAATTAATCAACTATGTCATCGTTCCAAGTTAACCTCAAAAAACGTCTGAAAATTATCGCATTTGTTATTATCATGGCAAATCTTTAGAGATTATTTGTGACTTTCTTGGAAATTTAGAGAACCTAGAGTAGAAAATTATATCTCAAAGACTGGTTGATGGTTTCCACAAATTACGATGTCTCATAAATTTTAAGTTCCATTTCTTGGAGTCGCGTTTAAAACATTTTCCGCAAAACTTAGAGGACCTTAGCGGGGAGCAAGGTGAATGGTTCCATCTGGACTTGCAGAGTTTTAAGAAAAAATATCAAGGTGTTTGAGACGAGAAAATGTTAGCCTAAGATTGTTGGACCATAAAAAGAAAGACAAATATTGTGCATGACAGAAAGTCCATCTTAAGATCATTTGAAAGTAAGAAAACTCGCTAGTTATGTAAAATAGAATGGTTTCAGGTATAAATACTGTTCAAAATACATAATACGTTATTCGAAACTGTTTATCTATCATATTACTTAATTTATTTCTATTTTTGTCAATTTTTATACATGTTTGTGGTTTTTCTTTTAAAATGGGTTCCAATTATGATGATATAAAAAAAATTGGCACAGGTGGTTTAATTAAAACCAAAAGATGCGTGAGAAATTACTCCTAAGACCTCCTCTATTGTTATATTTAAATTCCGAGCATCCGTTTTCTCTTATCATGAAAGATTTCGGTATTTTATTGATGCTGGAAATGCATCATAACGCAATAAATTCCACTTAAACAATGATTTTGGTATTGTCACTTTAGAAAACATACGTGTTTTAATAGTTTTTGTAGAGTAGTTGCTTATTATAACAGCCCTTGTTTACCATTTTTCCGTTTATATTTATTATTATTTTTATAAGTAAGGTGAAAGGTATAGCATTTAGCAGCGATTTAAAGCAGAAATTATACCTAATACTTAAAGATACGTTGCAGACTACCTTAACTACCTCTCTAATTAACAAAATGCCCTAAACAGATTTTTTTTATTTTAGCAGTAAAAAAATTTTTAATTGGGTCCAAGGCCAATAACTTTTTTCCCTAGCTAAGGACTTAAAAAACTGTGTTTTTTATATTTCATGTTTTTCTCAGCTTCTAAAAATAAAAAAAGTCTGAAAAAGTTTATGAGTATAGTAAATATTATTTCTTATATGTGGATCCAAGGACACCATGACTTTAAAAATAATTTTCTAAGCTACGAAATGCAATATTGACTATAACCAGACTGAGGTACAGGTAACATTATTTATTTATATAGTAAAGCAAAATAAAAACCGAACGTTCTTTAGAATTTTTTTTTGATTGGTGCGAAATAACCTACAAATAAAATAACCAATACATTTTGTTTTTCGGCTACTTGTAGGCCACCTATGCCATTAATCAAAGGACTCATATTCGAACCAAATTTAGCGAAAAAAATTACTTGAAAAACATGTGTCTCATTGAATAATCTTTTTCTCTAACCTTTAAAAAATAAAAAACTACAAAACAAAATGACGACTTATTTTTTATCTTGGGTCCTTACAATCATAAAAATTAATATAAATTTATGAGTATGAAAAATACAACTTGTTTTGCGTTGAATTTTTTCCAAGTTCATCCAAGGTCAACATAACATTTGAAAAAATTATAGAACCCTTAATACACGATTTTGATCATGATCAAATAAAAATGGGCGAGTTAATTTTTTCATCTTGTGAAGCGGGAAAAAATACAACTTCAACACAATTTTTTATGTTTTTGTAGGTGTAGAAAATTCCAAAAAAGTGTTGTTTTTCTCCTAATTCCAGCAGGCTAGCAATTTAATTGGAGATTGAAAGACTATTTCTAAATAAATTAATGGTGTTACGTCAAATCATACTATTTAAAATTTTTTTTAGAGTTTTCCAAGTGGTAGAACTAAACTTAAAATCAAAAAGTACGTTGTTTTCAATCAATTCCAGCATACGATTTTTTTCTTACATAACGTTGGCATCATAGCCTATGACATGAAACTTGGTTGTAAGAAACAAATTGAAAAGAAAAGATGTATGAAAAAAAATATGGATGTCTGAGCTCAGTCGGTAAAACAGACGATGAATTTACAAGATGTCAAATCTTGTTTCTCTATGTATTTAAATATACCACTAACGTTATTCTTGTATCTTATTGTTGCGTTTTTTTATCCTATTTTGCGCACACCCGAGTAAATGTGATTGTTTCTGGGAATTAACCCTGAATAGAAACATATTCTGTCCCCTTGATTGACCAGAGATGGCGGTACGTATGCAGAGCAGCCAGGCTTCTGACACAGAATGAGTAAGCGAGATGGAGAGACAGAGAGGGGGAGTAGAAGGCAGACATGTGCAACATGGAAAACTCTCCTACCTCACAAAGATAGGCCGCAAGTAGTGCCCCTTGCTGATTAAAAAAAAGTACGGTGGGTGATTGAAACAAATTTGGGTTGATAACAATACTGTTCTCGACTGCAGTGGCTTTCTAGTCACAATACTGGCAGGAGATTTATAAGTATTAAAACCAGAAACAATAAACCTACGCAACTTCAACTAAATAATTCCTTAGAAAATATTTATATCTGATGAAATAGCAAAAACCATATAACCTAGAGTTTCTACTTGCCATGATTTTTAATTATTGACCACATTATCAAAAAGAAAACAATCAACCAAAATCACCCTAGGGGCCTTGTCACCTTGCTTTTGTATTATAATTTATATCATTAACAACGAAAGCAATAAATCAATGTGACCCCTGTGCCAGAGCGCATACTTGACTCATTTCGTTAATGATAAAGCATTTATTGTTAATTAAAAAAGTCAAACCTAATGACTGATAACATACTTGCCCCATACATATATTGAAATGGCTGTTGTTCATAACTTACTGTCTAAAATCTAATAACGCAGAGTTCTTACTCACCTAATTCATCATTCAATAGGGCTATCATTTAGTATTATAAAACTAGATATGTGGACATTACTACCAAAAGATTAAATCCTCACCAATCGAAAAACAGTATTTTAAAAAACTCTCACCAACCAGAAGCTGCCAAAGCCTGTCTAACCTCTCGTGAATCATTGATAACTAATGACTTATAACCAAATGACCCAGGGTGCTTCTAGATTCATAAGTAAATCAATAACCAAGTCTTGAAGCCACGTGGATTCTATAAGACTCTTATACGGCATCTACGTGCCTTTTATATGAATTCTAGATGGAGTCCACGTGAAATGGGAATAAACAAAAGTAATTTGCTAATTATTACTATTGCATCATGGCAAGCGTTATTTCATTATACGATTAAAATCGCGCGTAATAATAAAAACACACTTACTTTTATAAAAACAAAATCAAAGTATACTGGTGGAAACGAACTGAATTTATCGGCTCAAGGCTACAATCTCAAATGACTATATTTATTCATGATCACTATACGTAGAAACTGTATCTATATACACATAAAGCATGATAAGTCATGCATTCTTTGACATTACAACCGTGTAACTAACAATATATTTATGTATATATACTAGTGGGGCTTTGCCCCCCTGCGTGCTCCGCGTGCCAACCCCTGAACTTTCATGATCAATTTGGGATTATATAAAATAACTATTAACAGCATACTTCTATTTATAAAAAGTTTTAATTAAAGATATCATTCTACAGGCGCGTTATGGACTAGACGAATAGTCAAAATTACTTACGGGAAATTCTAACTCTTTTTTTAAATTTTTTTGTTGCTTTCAAGTATTGTTGTATGCAACATTAGTATTTTCAAACAGAGCCATACGATTGCATTTTAAGGCTGCGATTACATGGAGCAGGAATAGCGCGGCACGGCATAGCAGCAGCAACATTTCGGCCAATCAGAGCGTTTGCAGTTTGCAGCCGTGGCAAAGCAGAGTGTGGGCCTGGTTCACATGCAGCACGTCATGGGAACATCACTGCACTTGGGTACATGAGATGGAGAGAGAACCGAGCCTTGGATCCCTCTCTTGCTCCCACGTGTGCAGTGGCAGTGACGCGCTTTTTTTTGCTGCATGCGAACTGGGCCTTTAATTTTTGACGTTGCGCGAGAGCGGGACTGTGGCTCGACATTTTCCGTCAGCAAGAAAATATAACCTCAACGTTTGTACTACATTGTTGCCGTCACCTTTGAGTTTTCTTTGGGCTTCTGTAAAAACAGGCCTGACCCAAAGACTTATCCTTGTCATGATTTCTTTTTTTTATTAAGTAGATACAAGAAATACAACTTCATGATACCGAGCTTTAATTTGTACTTATTATGTCATCATCGGCTTTGTTTTAGGTAAGCATATCATTTTGTGCAAACGTTGAAGTTATATTTACTTGCTGACGGGAGATATCGAGCTACGCAGTGCCGCTCTCCCTCAATGTCAAAAATTGAGGGCCCAGATCACATGCAGCAAAAAGACGCGCGTCACTGCCACTACACACGTGGGAGCAAGAGAGAGAGAGAGAGAGAGATCCGAGGTTCGGTTCTCTCTCTCGCTCTCACGTACCCAAGTGCAGTGACGTTTCCATGTCGTGCTGCATGTAAACTAGGCCCACACTCTGCTTTGCCACGGCTGCAAACTGCAAACGCTCTGATTGGCCGAAATGTTGCTGCTGCTGCTATGCCGTGCCACGCTATTCCCGCTCCATGTAATCGCAGCCTAAGTTATTAATAACTTACTGCCGGAAACCGGTATTTTTTTAGATTGTATGGAATATAAGAAAAACAAAGAGCCATAAAGCAAAACGTTTCATGTAAAGATTTTAGCCCACTAAATCATCTACAATGTAAAAAAAAAAAACCAAGCAGTTGTGGGACTTCCGAGAGAAGCTATGCTTATGAAGAGGAAGAATAATTAATAGCTATTAAAACCGTAGCATCCTGACATCAGCTCACTTGACGCATCTCTTGCAAATCATAAGTGTGCAAATTTAATATCCATGATTGCTCAATTGTTTTTTCTAAAATTATATTCAAATAATTTTCAATCAAAAGTCGGATGAATATATATTTCATGAAACCATATTTAAAATTTATTGTATTTATTATCAATAACTTCAGAAAATGTTTGTGTTCATGCATTATAAAATGATATTTACAAATTTTATTCAGGCATTTCTATCATAGGAGCTATAGTCTTCTGGTAACTAAAATGTGACACAAGTTCTTAACTCAATCTTCTCCAAGTGTCTTGAAAAAACAGCACTATTGGTGATTCCATATTTAGTAGTAGATTCTGCAGGGTTGGTGTTCATTTTTAAATCAAATTTATCTAATAGAAATAATTCAACCGCTCCTATTTTTCATTAGCAAGGTTAATGCTTCCGAAATCTGTATTGCTTCTAGCAATTTGTTTCAAATGGAAATCAATCATGTGTAGAAGTTCTGTGCCAATTATAATAATTTCATCTTTATTTTATTCTAAAATTGTCGACAAAAAATTTGCTTGTTTATCAAAGTAAATTGTGCAAGTCATTGAACTAAAAAAAATATTAAATTTATTATAAGAATTATTTTAAATGTAGAAAGAAGCTATTGTCATGCTTTATGATGTAGAATTATTCCAAAAATAACAATATAATTTTTACCCGTATAGTATGAAAAATATTGTTAAAATTTTTTTTAATTCAAAACAATTAAAGGAATAGTTACAACTTAGTACTAAAATTGATATACATGATATAATTATCTTGTAGTTGAAATATTATTAAATTATAAAAAGCTGTTTAATTATTTATTGAATATAACTATGATGAAATTAAATTTAAATTTTTTCACCCCAAAAACAGCATAAACTGTTTTTTTAGCATAAAAATTTTTTATAACAACCTTGATGGGGTACAAAACGTCAAATCATTTGGTAAACCTATATGAAGATATCAAAAGAAACATTTGGAGCCATAGATCATGAAAATTATTTGGAGGGTTTCTGAGGCATGACTTATTCAAGAAAAAAGATTGTAGATTTTCTTCAATAAAAAAAAGGCACTAAGAAAAAAGAAATTTCTTATTTTCAAATGAAGCTGTTTCAATGCTTCATGGGATAGAACTATTAGAGCAGTCGATTTTCAATTGTTTACCCTAAAAGTGGCAAGAAACCGCATTTTTGACATGAAAAATTATTGAAACAACATTAATAAGGTATGAAAATTGCATTTATATTTTTTAATTTTTGCAAGGATATAAAAACGAGCGTTTTAAGCCTTGAATCATCGAAATCACTCGAAAGGTTTTTAAGACATGAGGCATTTTCCACAAAAATCTTAGTATTTTTTTAATAAAAACTAAACAAAATATTTTATAAAATCAATTCAAAATGGAAAATAGGGCTACTTTGAAGCTCTATCAGTTGTTACTATTAAAAAACGAATAAAATTTTTTTTATCCTTAAAGAAGTAAGAAACCTGTTTTTTAACCATAAAAATCGTGATAAAAACCTTGATAAGGTATGAAACTTAAATATTTTTTTCGGGCCGCCATACGAACGAGAGAACAAAAATGTTATGCCCAGGATACTTGAAATCTACCTTTGGGTTCCTTAAATATGACTCATTACACACACACACACACACACCAACACACCAACACACACTGAATTTTTCTAAGAATATTTTATTTTTATTGTAGACACAATGTAAAACATTTCAAACGTATTTCTAGTTAAAATGTTTTCTAACCGATACAAAGCTCTCTCTATGAGGGAGCAAAAATTGCATTGGAAATTATATCAACATTTTATACACGCTAAAACAATCGTCTTCCAAAATAAATAATTTTTTTTAAATCGAGCTTGTTATTTCCAAGTTTATAATTAAATAAAAGCATGTAAAAAAAAACAATATCTAAAACAAGACAGATATTTATATCGGTCTTACAGTCACATTAATAAATAAACATTAATACTATTTTTAATTTGACGTATGTGTGTGTGTAATTTTTAAA
>JAPYYV010010046.1:0-11548 GCA_030522625.1 Copidosoma aretas
AAAGTTTCTATCGTTCATAATCTTCCGTAAGACTTACGTATTGTCTGCTTCTGCAGATTTGCGTCAGACTGACGGCAGACGAGTGCGTTAGCTTCTTGCGTTTAGTAGAGTGCGGACGCCAAATACCATTTTACCTTACGGTATCTTGCAGCAGATTTGTGTCAGACTTACGGCAGACGAGTGCGTTAGCTTCTTGCGTTAGAATGTCGCAAGTCTTGCGTTTAGTAAAGTGCAGATGCCAAGTACCATTTTACCTAACGGTATCTTGCAGCAGATTCGCGTCAGACTTACGGCAGACGAGTGCGTTAGCTTCTTGCATTAGACTTACGCAATCTTGTGTTAAGTAGAGTGCGAATGCCGAATTATTAGGTTTCGTAGCTTGGGATGCATTAACTTTATTTATGAATTACCCAATTCGATGGTTCCGATATAACATGATTAAACCTCATAATAACTTCTTCTAGTATACCGGTCGATGAATTTTGTAACATATTTTATCAGAAAAACTTTATATATTTTCTTTGTATCGATGTATATAATGCAAAAATGTTTGTTATGAAACTAAAAGAAATCTACAAGTATATCCCTGTACAAATACTATAAGATCAAATAATAATATTCAACAAAATTGTGTATATCATTATATATTAGTACATTTCGGTCTATTGTGTATCGTATATCAACATATTTATTTGAAATTAATTATTTGAAATCTTTACATTGGTTTGTATTATAAGGTAATTTAAAGTGCTTACATTATTAAATAAGTTTTTCTTTACAATTAAAGTCCTATAAGTTACATCAAGAAAATGTTTGCTACAATCGTATCATATTTTACAAGCAAATCACTATGCACTAACTATAAAATTATATAAAATTCAAATCATACACAATATTTACTCGTAGAACTTTTTCGTATTCGCAGTATATAAAGTCTTATAAAATATGTCAGGTGTAAATACACACATACATCATCATATTTTTAGTCTTTGTATCATGTTCTATGGTCGTCATCTTTGAAATCTTTCTCACACGATTTATATCAGTTTTTCTCATTGCGAGCCGAATTTTCTCATAGCTCAGCGGTAGTACCTCGGACTCACAAACCCGTGGACCCCGGTTCGATTCCAACTCTCGGTAAAGTTTTTTCGTAATTGATTCTCTTTCTGTTGATTATTATAAAATTATACGAATGCATGATGAAAAATAATTATAATCAGACTAAAATTTATAAATTATTAAATTTAATAATTATTAATAGTAAGATTTTACTTATATAAAAGCACATAAGACCCATGCGAAGGTAGTAAAGTCTAGTCAAAGGCGAACCGCAAAAAAGGACATGAATCATGAATTTTTTATGCTTACATAAGATTATATTGAATTTCAATAAAATATTTTCATTTGCTATAAAATCGATTTTAATTTTCAAAAAACTATATACATGTGTGTTGACGATTTTTATTTTCCAGAGGCCGGACAACATTTTTGGTCCATAAATTTAATCCGACTCTCACCAGAGATAATAAGTACTTGATTCGATTAATAATAGTT
Source organism: Copidosoma aretas (assembly GCA_030522625.1). Classification (NCBI taxonomy): domain Eukaryota; kingdom Metazoa; phylum Arthropoda; class Insecta; order Hymenoptera; family Encyrtidae; genus Copidosoma; species Copidosoma aretas. Next base: position 1,555 of record JAPYYV010010046.1, read on the forward strand.
TGTTGTTACTAAATTTTAATGATTGAAAAAAACTAGATACACTCCTTTTATTTTAACAAAAAGTCTTCCAAAATAAAAAGATTATCAGAAGGATAAGAAGGGCATAAGCACCAGAAGGTAGGAGAGAGAGAGAACAGTTTTGTTTTGTATTTGTTCTTATAAATACAAGTGTTTCTTTTAAATAATAGTGAAGTTTACGTGTGCGTTTATTAGCGTGCCCAGAAAAATCCCCCCTTTTTTCAGCAGCGTGCGGCGCGGACGATGGCTGGCAGCGTGGTGGAAGTAAGAAGTGCATTTTCAAAAGGTTATGGGCCCAGCACGCTTCCACTGCGCAACAGGCTAGTGTTGCTGCAGCTGCTGAAATCGGGAAGTTAAGCTGTGTTGGGTGCCTTTTTTTTAAACTAAAGTTCATCTAGAAAGAAAAGATTTGAGACGGTTGAGGGGAGTAGCGGCACAAGTTCTCTCTCTCCTCTTCGCGGGTGCGGTGATTACAAGAATTGAGTGAGACGGGTATAACTTCCCAGTAAAGAGCACGGCAAGTGCACGCGGCCCGGTTTCATCTGGTTTATATATGCCTGTATATTACATATCGCAGTGAAATAAAATTATTTATAGCTCTTGGAACACATTGTTTTTTGACGGTATGTGCAGACTTTGTAACTTTTGCAAATAAGACGGGAAATAGATTAAGCGAAATGGAAGCTTGAATCTTAATATGGAAGAAAGAAGAAAAGGAAATAAGTTATGATGAGGCGCGCAAGAACGATAAGGTACCAAAAAATTTTAATCCCAAGTATGCTTTGACAATATTAAATTTTCTGGAGAAAAACTAATCCAATCATTGAGAATTAACAAGAGAACTAATTAGCCAGACCATACGTGAAGAGCTTTTGAAATTTAATCAATTACAATTGAGCTTACAAAACAACAGTCAAATAGAAGTTTCAAACAGAGATCACTCGAGCAGGCGCGGCTACAAACTAACATATAAATTACACATAAATACTTATTTGGACTATTTAACATCTGAATTGCAAATAGCAGACTTAATATATGTTATTTATGATAGGACGGATAAAATTGTACGAGTAGAAGGTGTTTATATAACATATAGTATAATCCACTTAAAGAGACGGCTTCAGCATTTTGGGATCGGTTTGATCACATAGTAAGAACTTATAACAATTTAACTGATTTTAATAAATTTACGGACATAGAAATTACGGATGACTTTTTTAAAACCATTGTAACATAAGGTAAAAGCAGGTATACTGGGACAGTAGAGAAATGGACTGCTAAATCGGGACAAAGAAGAAAAAGTTAATTTATAGGCTTGCAAGTTTAAATGGAGTAAAACAAAAACTTGATGCGTATTCTAGATTATTAGTATTTTAAGTTAAAGGCGACACTTTAATTTTTTTGTACTTAAAAAGAACATAAAAATAATAATTACAAAGTAGTTCTAAAAGTGCTCTGTACGTGTTCGTTTTTCGATACGATCGTATGTATAACATGACAATCTATTTGTGTTATGAGACGATGAAAAACATTTACAACTCATAAAAATGCACTTATAAGTGATAAATAGGCATTATTAAATAAATATAAATGACATTATTCATGCATGAATGTAATTTTTAATTATTTTTTAAATGTCCCGGTATACCTTCCACAGTTTCAAGTAGTACGTATAACAGAACAACAGCTCGCGCCGCTGTCCTAATATTGCCTCCGTTTTTCAGAGAGTATTTTTAAGTTAGACAAGCTATACGCGCACTTTCTATTTTTCGCGTTTTTGTTAATTTATTAAGTTTTCAATGCCTGTAAGTGTAAATTTTGGAAAGTTTTTGTGAGTAGGAAGCGATAAATATCTCATACGCTTAGAGTCACTGATTGGCAGACAAGTTTTAAGCAGGTAAATACATCTAACCTCAAAATTCGGTTACATTTTGTATGACTCAACCCTTGCACACCTTTTGAAGATTATCGAACATTTATTTTGCTTGTTTATGTAGTTGTTACCGTGGCAAAAAATAAAATGGGAAAAAAATCTGTAAAGCTAAAAAATAAAAGTGGAGAAAAACTGAGAAAAATTCCATTTAAACCATTGAAATCAGCAAAATTAAAATCTTCGAGTAATGAACAAAAACAAATCTATTGTATTGAAGCTACGAAAGAAGTATTATATGCAGTTGGATGTGACAGAACAATAAGAGAAGCAGCTGATGAATTCGGTGTGCCAAAAAGCATACTCCATGCAAAATTTCAATGTCTAACACCACTGCAATGCAAAAAAGGAGTTCCAACAGTACTTGCACATGCTGAGGAAACTGAAATTGTTCATTGGATCATGTCTTGTGCAGAAATCGGGTTTTCCAGTCTCAAAAAACCAGCTGATTGACCATGTGCAAAAGTTCATTTCTAAAACTAAAAGAAAAAGTCCATTTAAAGACAACAGGCCAGGACAAGTATGGTACTCCAACTTTCTTAAGAGACACCAGAATTTGAGCATTAGGACATCACAAATCTTGACCACCAGCAGAGCTACACTGGATGAATCTGACATACGATAGTGGTTCTCCACAAACGAAAGTGCCTTCATGCTAGTTCTTAAAGACAATACAGTCATAACAAAAAAAGGAGCCAAGTCTGTGTCTGTGTTTGACTTAAAAAATACTCCTAAAAAAAAAGTTTTCCAACAAATCCCACAAGGATGGAGGGTAAGAAACACGGACGGTAGCTGGATGACAGCTGATAGTTTTCATAGTTACATTGCTAATGTTTTTTACAAGTGGTTACTTGATAATGGGATTGACGGTCCTGCTGTTGTGTACGCAGATAATCACTCGTCACATGTATCATTACCTTTGTCAAAATTTTGCAATGAAAAGAAAACAGAGTTTATAGGATTGTATCCAAATGCAATGCACCTGTTACAACCTTTGGACGTCTCTGTTTTTCATCCTCTAAAAGATAACTATAAGAAAGTACTTAGACAATGGAGCATCGACAATGATGTGATTGATTTAAAAAAATCTATGTTTGCTCCAGTTCTAGATTTGGCTTTAAAAAATTCAGATTATTCTGACAGCATTATAAATGGTTTTAAGACATGTGGATTATATCCCTTTAATCCTGATGCTGTCAATTATAACTTCTTAAATAAAGATAGTAAAAAAAGAAAACTAGTTGAACCAGCTGAGAATCATAAACAAAACTCTAGTTCTAAAAGTAATGACGCCGCTAGTCTGCTAAGCACATTTGAAACATAAATTATAAATCCAGAATCCTAGAATATTTCAAGAATCATGAGTTTGACGATGAGTGGAATGGAGATATCACTCAAAAAGAATTGTTTTTTTTTTTTGGAAAAAATGAAAAAATCACAGAACATGGTTTGTATTAATTTTTCAAAAAATTTAATTTAGATGATTTTAAAAAAAAATTTCTATGAAAATGTTTGCATCGTTTTTTTTTGGACAAATTATTTATAATAATATTTACAATTTACTTACATTGTACATTATATTTACGTTCAAGATAATAAACTATTAATGTTCCATCGTCTCTTTATATTGCAATTAAAAATAATCCACAAAAAGTATTTTTGCTTTAAACATTTTTTTACTTATTAATAGATAAATTTCAAGAAACAAAAGTCACCAATTACTGTCATGATGATAATAACAAGAATTGTGATTTTCGTGATGTTGGTAAAAACACGCCAAAGATTATTAGTATGGAGAAAGTTCCAGAGGAATTAAAAAATGTTTATGATAACTTAGTTATAAGCATAAGAAATCCACCCCAAGATTCTAAATATAATTCATCTTCAACAAATAATCCCGTGAATCCTATCAAAGACTTACCTATTCCTACAAATTTGATAATCAAATAACTGAAGTCGAAATTTTGGATGAAAATGGTCAACTCCAAGTTATGCCAGTCATAGATTGTAGTCCAGTTAATAAGAGTGCACCAGTAACAATTGATTCTACCCCAAATCTCTGTAATTCACGTACTAGTCATATAGAACCAGCGGATCTAAAATCTCCCTCATCTAGTGTAGGCAACGAAATTGAAGTCTCAGCTTTATGCAACCCTACAAGTAAGCTCAAGTAACTTATAAATCTTTTCGATATGTACAGCCCAAAATAATATTTAAATAAACTATTTTGTAGATACTACCAATAACTCTTCAAACAAAAGCAGTGATCCATTTTGTGAAGAAAATTCCGAATTATTAATAGTTGATAAGATTGATGAGCATAAAGAGTCAAATTATAAAGGTTACTTTTAATTTTCGATTTATTAGGGATGAAGTTTTAATGTTATTAAAGATCATGAATAGTTTTTTTTCCAGATATCGAACAAACATTCAGTATTCTGAAAAATTTTTACTCTTCAAAATGTCAATATTCCTCTAATTAACAAAAAAAATCGAGAAAAATAAGCCTGTGGCTGTTGTAGAAGATTTATTAGTATACTATGAAAAAAAAGAGGAGGAGAAAAAACTAAAAGAACGACAAATACTGGTCAATAAACAGGAACGGGAAAAAAATAAGAAAGCGAGAGAAAAAGAACAGTCTTTAAACAAATAATTCCAGGCAACAAGAAAGAAACTTTTGGATAACAAAAAAGAATTAAACTAAAAAATTAAAATGTCAAAAAGAATTTAAAAACAGAAACCGAAAAAGAAAATGCAAATAAACTAGTACAAAAGATAAAAGAGTGTACTTCTGAGTTAGAAATAGTTGAAAAAAACATGACTGAGTGTAAAGTAAATTTATTGCAAGGCAAAATTAAAATAAAAAAATAAAAAATACAACTATCCAATTTTTCTGTTCTGATTATCTATTTTTTTACGCAACTTCTGTTTCATCTTACTGCGATGACGGAATTGTGATAACATATGCGATGTGCTATATGTATTTAAATAAAATAATATATTGAATAATCAAATGATGTTTTAATTTGCCTTGTTCATCTTTAGGAGACACAGTGTCCATATTTACCTGCCTTGTTATAAAAGGTCTGTCCCACTTTAGAAGCCTAAGAGGCCTTGTTTAAATATCGTTAAATTTATAATAAAGTAGATAACATTGATTTTTTTTTCTTAATAATCTTAAGCACCTCTATTTTCCCAGGAACAGTCTTGTTTTCTCGATAATCAATTTTATAAACTCGAAATCTAGCGTTGAAAACCATGTACATACAAAAGTGTCCCAGTATACCTGCTTTTACCTTATGTGCCTAGTATTAGAGATATTCAATTTATAAACAAAAATACGAAAGGAAAAAATATAAACTTAGAACAGTTAAAGAAATATGTAATTTAACAGAAAGCAGTTGAGAAGGATCAGGTCACAGAACCACAGAGGCGCACAATATAAGGTGCAGCATTTAAGATGGACATCATTTTGGAAGTTGCATGCTATAACTGTGGGTTGAAAAAACACTGGAAGAATGAGTGCCATAACCAAAGACCTTACTGCTACCGGTGCAAAAAATTTGAGAATCATAAAAGCACCAGCTGTCCATAGAGCGATAAAGACTTGACAAACATGAGACGGTCTTCTAACAGTTATGATTATAATCAAACTGCAGTTTTAAGTAAAAGAGGTGGACAAGGGGCTGGCCATAAAAAAGGTTATCTTTTTTCTTATGAGACGTCTGATAACTAACGGGGTGGATTCGATAATGTCAGAGGCCGGGGTTGGGGTGGTGGTAGAGGTCGAAGTCAGGGTCGCAATCGAGGTAGAATTTTTTGAAACTCAAACGGAGGGAAAATCTACAGAGAAAAAGCAGGATGGCAGCACATACAAACAGGGTATACAAGGTGAGCCAACTTACTTATATTCAAATACCTTGAATCAAAATACAAACGATGGTGAATGTACACTAATAAAACTCTTGGCCGATACCGGTGCAACCGAACACATGACAAACTCTAGATTGGTATTTAAAAAATTAGATGAATCAAAAGTATGTAATATAAATCACGCAAATGAAAATGAAAACGCTATTTTGAAATCAGAATGTATTAGACAGGTCTCGGGATGTACCCCAAATAATCAAAGAGTGACTTTAAATAATGTAATTTATGTAAAATCTTTATCAGAAAATCTAGTGTCCCCCAGGAAATTTGTTGCAAGAGGTTTAAGCATATATTTAGATAGGAATAGAATAGATATTTTAGACCCAGTATCAAATGAATCGCTAATTACAGGCATATATAAATCTTCTTTTGGGATAGTTGAACTTTAAGTAGATAGGACCAACAATAGATGGCGAATGAACGAGTACGAAAATTTAGCAGTTGCGTATACAACAACAAGAGAGCCTAGGTACACGAGAAGAAGTGTAGTGACAGACAAAAACAAAGACGGCTGCATAAATGAATTAGAGTCAGAGCAAACTAAAAATTAAATCACTGAATATAAAGAATCAGAGTAAAACGAGCTTAGCTCTAGTTACTCTAATCTAGAAGAAACAATATGTGATAGGAAAATTCATAATTTGGATGAAGAAATTACTAATTACTTGAAAGAAAAAAATAAAGAAGTCAGTACAGAAAGCATGTTCATAGATAACAGGGCAATGCTATGGCACGTGCGGTTAGGCCATGCCTCTTTAAACTACTTAAAAGAATTTCAAAAACGTTTTTCCGAGATTAAAGACTTAAAAAGTGTCGAAATTAACGAGTCAATTCTAAATTGTAAAGTTTGCATTATGTCTTAATTCAATAGATTATCTTTTAAACAAACGAGACAGAAAGCAACAAAGGCTCTTTAAATAATTCACGCGGATACAATGGGACCAATAAGTCCAATATCCCATCCTAAGGGATATACCTTTATATCGTATTTATAGACGATTACTCCGAATTAGGAGCATAAATATAACTAGCTAGTACTGACACCCCTGAACATAACGGAATTTCTGAACGATTCAATCAAACGATACAGAAGATAGTTAGAGCACTGATATACGATACTCACTTACCCGAAAATATGTGAGATTTAGCTTTGAACGCGGCGGTATATTACTATAATAGAACTTCACACAGATCAAATGAGATGCTTCCCCCATTGCAAAAACTTAGACAGGATTTCAAATTAAATATCGATAGGTTACAGCGGTTTGATTGTATAGCTTACATTAAAACCCAGAGAAGGACAGGGCCTAAGTTTAATCCACTAGGTAAACGTGTAGTTTTGATTGGGTTTAAACCCACAGGGTATTTATTTTTAAAACCAGAAGAAGGAAGGTATTATAAAAGTAAATATGTTAGATTCAATGAGAAATCAGTATATGGCGATAAATATAAAAAAAATAGCATTAAAGATTGGTCGAACATATGGCAAGTATAAATAAACAATCATGATTCATAGAATTTGAGAAGGAAGAAAATTAGACCTTAGAGACGGAGGGAGAAAAACAGAAAAGAGGAAGGCCAAGAAAATTAGATGGCCAACAAGGGAATTTGAAAGTAAAAAAATTAAATGAAGAATAATTAGAAACGGAGGGAGATAAACACGACTTAAAAGAAAATACTGCTAAACTATCTGAAATAGAAGAAGAACCACAAACATATAGCCAAGCTATGAAACAGGAGGATGAATTAAAATGGGAAAAAGCAGTCAAAAAAGAGTTGGATTCTATGAATCAGAACAATGTAAAGGTATTGGTAGATAGACCAAAACAATAGGGAAAAGACAAATCCAACATAATTGATTCAAAATGGGTGTTCAAGAGAAAGATTGTACTTGACGGTAAAATCAAGTATAAAGCAAGATTGGTTATTAGAGGATTTAAAGACAGAAATGAATACCAACTGAGTGGAACTTATTCACCAGTCTCGCGGATGCATATCATTAGATCTGCACTTGCCATAATTAACAAATTTGAGTTGGAGGCATGCCAATTAGATGTTACGACGGCATTTTTGAATGGGAAAATAGATGTTGAAATATAAATGGTCATGATGGTGATTCAAAAGTTAGAAGACAGAAGGTATGTAAAATACAAAGAGCTCTATATGGCCTTAAAATAAGTCCGAAAAGATGGAATAAGAAGTTCAGAAAAGTTGCTGTAAAATAAGGACTAAAATCCCACGAACTCGAACCCTGTCTTTTCGCGTGGAGAGAAGGAGACCAGTTTCTAATGTTATTGCTATATGTAGATGACATTTTGATGGCAAGCAATAACACTTGTAAATTAGAAGAGATTAAATACAATTTAAAGAAGAAATTTGAGATGACTGATATGGGAAAACCTACATCATTCTTAGGAATGTAAATAACGCGAGACAGATGTAATCGAACTATAACACTTACCCTTGGGGAGTACATTGATAAAATGTTGAAGCGCTTCGGTTATAGTGAGATGCATCCACAGAAAATACCCATGGCTACCAATCAAGTTGCTAACAAAGAACGTAAAACTAGAGAGGAACTAAAAGAACAAATTGAAAGTCAAGTTAAAGATTATTTAGAGGGTCGAATAGAGACGGTTAGAGCTAAGCATAAAGAACTATACAGAGGGTTAGTGGGATCTCTGTTGTATTTAGCCAACACGGTTCGTCCCGATATCACTTATTCAGTAAATGTCCTCAGTCGACATCAAAAAAATATAACTGAAAACGAATAGAAGATAGCAAAACGAGTCAGTAGATATTTGAAACATACTAGACATTTGGGTAATAAATTTGAAGGAAAATTAGAGAGTTTGCAAGCTTACTCTGATGCAAGCTTTGCAGATTGTAACAGATCCTTGATGACAAGCAGCTATGTAAAATAGTTGTTCGGAGATACAGTATCTTCGAAGGTTCATAAGCAACCATTTGTGGCTCTGTCAACTTGTGAGGCAGAGGATGTTGCAATGAGTGAGTCAAGTCAAGAGATGGTGTCGCTACAAAATTCAATATCTTTAATTTTGCAAAGTCTTTAGTTCTAATGATACTTTGGTGTGACAACCAGGCAGCTAAAAAGCAGCTGGAGGTAGTCCGCCATGGAGGGAATGTTAAGATTTAAATATGGCGCGCTACTTAAGCTGAGCAGACCACAGGGGTCGCGGCAAGTCAGTCGAGCGATGTGTCGTATCGTGCGGTGCACGCTCTCTCTCTCTCTCTCTCTCTCTCTCTCTCTCTCTCTCTCTCTTGACTCACTCCAAGAAGGATTCTAATAGAAGGCTGACGTGCTCTCGTGTGTTGCTTGGGTTTTGTCGTTTCTTTTGTTATTGTAACTTTGTAATAAGAAGGATCTTGAAAGATTGATTATAAGAAGGATAAGAAGGGCATGAGCACAGGAAGGTAGGAGGGAGAGAGCAGTTTTGTTTTGTATTTGTTCTTATAAATAAAAGTGTTTCTTTTAAATAATAGTGAAGTGTATGTGCGCGTTTATTAGCTTGCCCACAAAAATCCTCCTTTTTTCAGCAGCGTGTATGGGAAATAAGAAGTGCATTTTTGAAACTTACTATGATAGAAAATAGAACAGAAGATTCTACAGTTTCAATTGTTAAATGCAATGATAAGTAATGAATTTAAAATAGTGTATTTTTATTTTTTTCTATTAAGATAATGTATTGCTGTACAAAGAAGGCCGATTTATTCCTAATCACATTTGAATTTCTTGTGTAATTACAATTCATTATATATTTTGTATACGTTGATGAATAAAAAATAAATAAACATACTTTAATATTTGCTTTTTTCTAACCTTTAATTTTCACTGATAAAAATATGTATCCGTAAACAAACTGTCTTTTTAATATGAAAATATGAAATGAAGATTACACAGCCACACAAAAAAAAAAAGTTCTGGCCTGAGAGTCTGACAACGTGTACCATATGTTTTTGGGGTCGCTGAATCTGATTCCGAGGTCAATTTTACCTCAGCACGTCAGGTTTTTGACATAACCTTAAAAAACTCTTTAACATCCACTAAAACCATATAAAAAAAATTTTTCCAGCCTGGGAGTCTGACTATGTATA
>JAPYYV010010047.1:0-11548 GCA_030522625.1 Copidosoma aretas
AAAAACTACTAAACCAAAAATTATACCATAACATTAGTTGGAATCATGACAAATCCTTTCATTCACTGTTTCCCGGTGTTAAAGTACTAACTGATCACCCTGTATATTCCTTTTCAAAATTTTGTTTATTGAATTGTGTCACCCTTAGACGCTTAAAAATATCCGAGGCTTCCATAAAAATTTAATTAATCAAATATATTCGTAAATATTTATAAATTTCATGCATCTAAAAATCAAGGATAAAAAAAGGAAATCATACGATAAAGATATTTACATTGGTAAACCGCCAATATTTTGATTATTCCTTGTAATTTATAAATTTTGTAGCTAATGTAGTTTCTTTTAACTAAGATACAATTATTCCATAGATTAAAGCAGAGACAGTAACAACGTAAACAAGTAATTTAATTGTAGTCTTTCAGTTCAATTAGTCTTGACATTGTGTAAAAACAGTAAATAACTAATAAGACAAAATTAAGTACAAGACCTTATTTTATAATCAAAGTGTGTAAAAAGGAAAATTAAAAAAAAAAATTTGCCGAAGCTACGATTTGGAGGTTTGGCTAGCTTAAGCGTGAGTGCCATTAGTCCACTCGGCCATCGCAGCAACTCGTTGCTCTAGTCAGATGAAGTACATAAGTTGTGCCTGCGAGCTTGGGTTATAGGTTGTGACGGTCGGCGTTCATGCTCGCCGAGAGTCAAATAGAGCTATGTGTGAGAGCGGATAATAAAAAAGATTTCATTTTTTTTTGTTATTAGCTTGTGTGTCGTAAATTATAACTTTGTTTGAATAGGAGCGCGGAAGTTGTCACTATGGGCTACTAATCAGAGTCCAAAGGATCAAGAAGCTCTTGCGCTCGCTCGCACCGTTGCTCCCACTCCTACAAGCTTCAGCAGCGCCTAACACACACCTTTCGCCAGGCCTTTTGGGTCTGCGATCGAACGAATGCTAGACATTCTCTGCTTGGCGCTGGCTTGACCAAGTCTCTCGGTTTTTCTGGTGTTGACAGGGTATCCGCCATTCCGCGCGTCGCGCTTGCGAGCCAATTTTAAATCATCTCAGCTTTTAAATAAATCTGAAAAATTTAGGATCGGTTAAGATTTGTGGTCTCTAGATAATTTTGAACAAAAAATGACAGTTTTGAGAGCTACGTGGAAATCAATACGTTTTCCACTTTTCGCGGTTTGATGAAAAAAAAAAAAAGTTTTTTAAAACTCGAAAACCGCAGATCTCTTTGAAATTATCTCAGCTTCAAAATAAAACAAAAAAGTTGAAGATCGGTAGAAATCTGTGGTCATCAGATTAAATATCTTCTTTTACTTTATTGAATATTAGTTTGAAACAAATCTTTTATGATCGTCAGAAGAAATTATATTGAATCTAGCTATTATTGTATGTTTTTTCTTACTTTTTGAATTGTAATTTTTTGTTAGAAATATCAGATTCAGCAATGTGGACATATTTCAAGTATTTAGAAAATTAATAATTTTGTTTATTGTAACCATGCCGTAAACGGTGTTTGCCGATTATTTCTTGTACTTTTGATGTTGATTTCTTCAATAACTGATTTTTGTATACTTTAAGGGTATACTCCAGAATTAATTACCTTATTTCGCCCTTATGAAATTCTCAATTTGTTTCTTCTGTATACTATTGCTTTCTCATACACGGAGAGAAAAAGTATGGGCCAAACGCATAGGCGCATATGGAAAATGTCCACGGTGAGCAAGCACTACCGTTTACACTATTTCGTCGATGCTCTTGCCACCTAGACTTGATAAGTAAACTGTCTGCGCTGCAGCCAAGGAAAAATTCCATAGAGGCATTGGCCTTTTTTCCATTGCCGTCATGCGATTTGACTTGTAAGAGTGGGGGTCTCTGTCGGACGTTCTCTTCTATCAAGTCTTTTCTATCTCTTTTGCATCTCGGAAACTAATATACATATATAGGTCGTGCAGGGTGCGGGATCAAGGAGACACGTGTACGCTCTAATTTGCTGAAGATGAAGAGAGTGGGGAGAAACTGGAGACAGACCCCCTACTTTTCCAAGTCAAAACACATAAGGGCAATGAAAATAAAGCCAATGCCTCGATGCAGTTCTCCCTTGGCTATAGCGCAGTACACTCATTGTGTCTAGGCGTCCAGAGCATCAACTGTATAGTGTAAACGCTAGTGTCCGCTTATCGTGGACATCTCGCATATGCATATATTATAAAGTAAAGCGACTATTTTTTTCCTGGATCAGTCATATCTTAAAAACCCTTCGAGTGATTTCGATGATCTTCAGCTCAAAATGTTTCTTGTATATTCTTATATTGGCTCACAAAAATATTTGACGTTTCATACCCTATTATGGTTGTTTAAACAATTTTGGATGTTGTGAAAAATGGTTTTTGCTGTTTTTGGAGGGAAATAACTTTAATTTGATTTCATAGATAGTTATATTCAATTGATAACACAGCCCCACAAAAAAAAATTGTTCAGATGAATAGACCATGTTTATCTTATGTTATTTCGGTTGATGAATTCGAATCCAAGGTCCGTTTTACTCCACCACTGTTGAGTTTTTGTAACCTCTAAAAATTAGCCTGAAATTCCAGTAATTTTTCCACAAAAAAATATATTATTCAGCTGAATAGACCATGTTTACCTTATATTTACTGGGTCGTTGAATTTGAATCCGAAGTCTGGTTTACTCCATGACCCATGAATTTTTCATAACATAAAAACAAAATATGCCCAAAAACATAATATGATCACGGTATAATAAAAAAAACATTTTATTGATTTGGCCAGGGTATAGGGTTAAGTTGTTAGGAGTTAAAGAGGTCAAAGTGTTATAAAATTCTGGTTTTCTTGAATCAGGGGGCTTAAGGTTTAGGAAGTTATTGTTTTATTGTATTAAAGGATTAATGAATTCAAGCTAGTAGAAATTACTGAATTTTTAGGCTTTTTTTTGAGGTTATGAAAAACTCAAGGGTGATTGAGTGAAGCAGATCTCGGATTCGAATTCAGTGACCCAAAAAACATAAGGTAAACATGGTCTAGTCAGCTGAACAATTTTTTTTTTTGTACTGCTGTGTAATTAGAGCGCTTTATAAAATTCAATAATATTTTCGCTACGAGATATTTATATTACGTGTATCGATTAAAGTGACAAGTTTTAATTATTTTTTCAATTGTTTTTAGATTACTAAAAGTTTAACAATATTTTTTGTACTAGTCACGTAAAAATTATAATCTTATCTTTCTAATGATTTCACATTATAGAGCATGAAAATATCTTCTGTTCAAATTTTAAATCATTTCAATGTATTATTTAATTTTTTTAATTAAATAATTGCAGAAGAATGTTTTTAAGGAAGCTTTGTAGTACTTTTTTTATATTTTCAGTTTACTCAATATGATGTTGATAAGTATAACTTTGAGTTCTATAGAAACGATGACAATTTCTTCTAATCTTTGTCACCTTATTAAAAATTTCGGCAAATTTTAAACGAATTTATTCTTTAAATTATTTAAAGAAGGACTAAATCAAGTGTGAATACTATGTATATGTTTAAATATTATTATAAATTGTTTCTCGTTTTTGTAAAATCATATCAGATGAAATATTCATTTGTATACTTTAAGATGTTATCATTTTATTATTAGAATTCTGTGTAATTAGAGTATATGCGTGTTGTAGACAGTGTTTTTGAAACTCAATAGTGTATACATAAGCCAAAAATGTTACCAAAAATATTTTTGTCCGTTATAACCTCCAAAATTGACTATACTTTTGAATAGAATGATCTTACTGTGAGATTGAGTTAGTTATATAGTGTCGTTTTTTAATAAGGTTCGATTAAACTATTCTAAACTCTTTTCCCGCATGCCACTGCTATGACAAATCCAGTTCGCCATATTTCCGCATAATTAACATGGCATCTAGAAAATGCTGTAACATACATCAAGGTTCTCAAACGTATGTATTTAATAATATGGAAAGACTACCAATGTTGTCTTCGTTCAAAAATTTTCAGAAATTTTCAACGTCTTTTTTATAGCATTCTACAATTCTTCATAACATTGTATTCCCAATTTCTTACGATCATTTTTTACACTATTCAGTGAATTATGCTCTTTCATAAGGTATAAAAGTATACAAAACTTTGGGTCAAGGTGTCAACATATAATGAAGGACTGAACTTTTAAATATGAGGTAGTCGTTGAAAATCTAAGAAATACAAACCAACGTGACATTAGCAATACCTAAAAGGTGCTACAAGAGTTTGCTCAACATTTTATTTATGTGAATTTCTCGGAAGAAAGGGATTGTAAGTATGCGGTTAATGAGAGTAGTAGGGTTCTTTCTTCTTAAACTGATGAAACTTTGAGCAAACATCAATACAATAGCATTTAAACAAATTTATCCTTATTTTTAAGGGTGTTCGTAGGGGTGCAGGTGGGTACTAAAAAGTGGTGAGGGCGGTTTTGGTCGTAGAGGAGTGGCTTTGAAAAATATAACGGAGAAATTGGGTGAATTTATTCTATGCTACCTTTGTGGGCTGGGGGTTTCTATAATTGTGGAGGAATCATGAGTGGGGACTAAAAATTTCAAGCCAACTAAAATAACGGAGAAATTCAACAAATTCTACCCTCTATGGGGGGGGAGGGAGATGTGGGGTAAAGGGTAAAAAAATCGTTAGGGGGGTTGTGGGAGCTTTGTAGGAGGGCTGTGTAGGTGCATGGGTAATTAGTCAGAATAAAAACACGGAGAAGTGGAACGAATTTTATAATAAATTGTAGGGAATTGTAGGGGAGTGTTGGGGAGGTGGAGTTTATCACCATACTCACCAAAATCACTATATATTATAGTAAGATATATATATATATATATATATATTTACATGTACAAATGTAGATGACTTGTATGTGTAAGCATATACCGACACGAAGGCGTTGCGGTAGAGTTGCAGTTTCGTCGATCTCTGGGATTTAGTAGTGTACGGACATGGGTAGGACTTGGTTCGAGTCTTGCTATTTGCTTGGAGGTCCACTTTCGCTACTTTTTTTCCCGAGCTTCGATTGATTGTTTTTCGTACGTTGCGGACAACGGGAGCGAAAGTAGTGCAGGAGTTCTGTCCTACCCCCGTATAGACACCCATACCAAAATTAGGCAATGCACCGGGCCGTTCCGGGTTAGATTTTTCCCTAGAGGTTTTTTTCCACCCTACAGAACTTGTCCTGGGCGGATTCAGAACGATTGTCAGTCACCTTCTACCCTCTCCCATCCCTCTTCTCTTCCCTCTCTCAAGTACTGAGTACCCTGAGTAGTGCCTTTAGAAAAGAGCTGGACGTATAGAACTATAATACATAACAACAAATATAGGCATACTCGCACACGTGAGGAAAGCAATTATCGCTAAGGCACAGCTGCGCCAACTAATGGATGAGCTTTTTGCGATGCACCCCCCTAAGTGTAAAAAGGTTTAATAAGATCTTGCAAAAAGCCTTATGTGCTTGATCTCCCTTGAACTTTTTCTTATGTGATGTTTCATGCTTTATAAGCTTCATAAATTTTTGATGAATTTTTCAAAAAATTAATCAAAATTAATCTCTAAAAAATTTATGTTTTCCTGATAATTCTGCAGGGATGAAAATTATACTGAAAAGAGTATATGCCTTTAACATATTTTTACAAGACTGTATTTTTTCATATAACCACCTACGGTGCTTATAAAAATTTTAATATAATCATTAAAGTATTGAAACGCCTTAAAATATGTGTCCTATCTAAATCTAAATAAGTAAAAATATCACTTATTGAATGCGTTACTTTATTTTCGCTAATGAAGATGTGGTTTTGACTTATGAAAAAATTGAAATTTACGTCTATTTACTTGAAAGTGATGACCACTTTGAAATAAGTGGATTTCCCCTCATAAATAACTGGAAACATAAAAGTAAATCAGTGGTTTATTTAAGTAAGTGAAATACCACTTTAAGAGAAGACAAAGGAGTCACCATTTGTATTTAACAGATATAATAAAATCATGTGTTATTAAAATATCAATCCCAAGTTGTAGCTTAAACCCTATAAATTAGAAGCACATGTCAATTCATTGTTGATAATCATGTATCGAAAGCGATTTCCGAGCTAGTCAGATGACAAAATTCTTATTTTGTAATGATCGAGTAAAGAAGATTTAATTTTATGAATAATAATAAAGTTTTATTATTTGTCGACTGTATACTAGACTCTGGAGCCTACTAAGTCGCTAAAAAAAAAAAAAAAATACACACAAATAAAATTTGTTGTATTTAATCAAAAATTGGTCAAAGTTTACGAAAATATGTTCATGTAATATGTATTTAATTACTATTATTTATGCGCGTTGATATTTATGGAAAGATAAAAGAAAAATTTTCGAATATCAAATTATAAAAAACTATCAAAATTACATCGATACAAAAGCATTAAATAATAATTCTATTATAAGTTTTGAAAGTAAATTTTTTAAAGTTATGAGGAAGTTGGTTATGTACAAGTAAAAAAAAAATTTTTTTTTAACCACTTTAGGTCACTTGCTAAAATGATGGACTCTGATACAGACGGTCAAGGGTTCGATTCCCCGCTTCGGTAACCTCAGAAATAGAAAAAAATCTCCAACACTTGTTTCTGTTTATTTATGAAGTAACCTGTATAAAATCTTTGCAACTAATTAATAATAAATAATTATTATTTATGATATAATTCAATAAATATGTACAATATATTATATCATAATTTTTTAATAAGTTTGAATATACTTTTCCTATTACGTTTTTGATACTGCGTAACAAACATGAAAAAACATAAATAGACACCATAATGTTCAAGCATACGCATTACTTATATAATAAGTCAATCAACAATAAAATGAACGATTTAATCTTGATTGACGTATATTAGTACGTTTGTTAAAATTTAGCAGGCGTCTAAAATTATTTATAATTATACCTTACGTTCAGTAAAAATAATCGGAAATTGATTGTAAATTTGTATTTATAATCATATTAAAAAACGTTGTATAAAAAAAATTAAAAAAACTGCACTAGCCTAGATTTAAAAGTTTGCTTAGTAAAAGTGTGTGCTGCTAGTCCACTCAGCAAACGCAGCAACTCCTAGCACTCACATAGAAATACATAAAATGAAATTTTGACATAGGGAAACACCATTTGCTTTGACTTTCGTTCACCCAAAGAGATTGAAGCAAAGTTGAGTCCAAGCAGGAAAGAATGAAAACTAAAGTTGAGGATCAAATCACAAACAAAAATGGAGCAGAGTCTCTCATTTCGAGGAGACGCAAGCGCTCGATGACTTTCGTTATAAATTCGTACATCGCTGGACCACGTTCATGCCTGTTGCAATGCAGCTACACAACAGGCACTGTTAAAAGAAGCAGATAGGACCCTTCACTGGGAAGGCTATTGTCCGCAGCCAAAATGGTGTATTTTCATAAGTACATGTACAGTACAAGTACGGAACAGTAGCCGCCCCAGTAAAGAGTCGCCCTTGCTCTGACAGTGCATGTTGCGTGGCTGCACCGCGACAGGCACAAGTGCGATCCACTGATGTAAGCATTGATAACTTAAATCATTTAGCGCATTTATCTCCTCGGTAAGAGAGGCTTCGCTCCATTTTCGGTTGTGATTTGTTCCTTAACATTAGGTTTTTTTTGTATCTTGTTTGGATTCAACTTTGCTCCAATATCATTGGGTAAATAGTATCTTCTAATGAACATATTTCTTTCCGTGTAGTACATTAGTCGTGCCTGCGGGATTGCGTTATAGCCATTCGCCTATACTCTACCATACTCTGTGATAAGCGACACTGCCGCACGGTCTGACAGCACTGGTCTACACACATTGGAGCCATGGAACCACGCTGTTTATGTGGACTCACTTCACACGTCGAATGTGCAGGACTTATATCTTCTTTCTGTACATTACAAGAATTTTCTCTACTAAATTGGCAGTAGTCAGCAGAGAAAAGTGTAAGATACGTATGATTGTATGTGTACATTTTTGTATGCATATTATTATGTGTACAAATGTATATGCAGGTTATGCCTTTAAATAAGAATACACAGTGTTTTTTGAAAGTGATAGAGGGCTGGTCGAATATGAGAATTTTACTGGTCGTCAAAGGAGGCAACAACATCAAGGTGTAACCTCAATATTTCTTATACCCAAAAATTTAAAGCATGATAAGGAAATTTTTAAAGAAATATCTCTATAATTATATATGATTTTATTGAATCATATCCTTGAAAAGTGCGGAAAAACGTAATATTGCAAAAAAAAGCAATAGACGCTGAAAAATGACAATTTTATTTTATTTTATTATATTTTATCCTCAAAACACAATTTTAACTTTAGTCACAACATTGATAGAACGACAACTTTTGATGTTTTGAAATCTGTTGAAAGTACGTTAGTTTTTAACAAAATTGAACCCACAGTGGCTAACAAAATTAAAACTTCTGTTACCAAATCTCTTAGAAGTCAGATAAAACACAAGACTAGAAGGTCATATATTGACAAGAGTATTAGTTATAAGTTGCATGTTTTTCAACAGATTTGTTTGCGAACACAGGGAATTGTTCATTACACGAGAGGATATGGGAAAATCTACAATTGTGATGTCAAAGAGTGACTACATAGACAAGATTGTTGATCTGTTGATCGACAAAAGTCATTACTGTGTCTTGAGTTCCGACCCTACAACCAAGTTAAAAAATGCTGCAAAAAGGCTGACCAAAAAGTGGAACAACATTGACTTTTTCGATTCCATTAAATATACCAATAGCATCATCTCCATTATTGACAGGTCGATCCTATCAAGGGCTTATGGCTTGATAAAGGTACACAAATCTGGTACTCCTGCACGACTCATAGTCTTATCCGTTAACTCTCCAACTTACATTATAGATAAGACCATATCACTACTTTTAAAACTATACAGACCGAAATCTCCATACTCTCTAAAAAAATTCCTATTAGTTAAAAGATGATCTTTAAAATTTAATTACCCCGTCTGAATATTCTTTAGTGTCATTTAATGTAGTATCACTTTACACAAACTTGCTCTTTGAGTTGATTCTAAAAGGTGTGAGTAATACGTGGTCCTATTTAAGGCACCTTCTTACCAAATGTGAGTTTCTTGATGGCATAACCTTTCTTTTAAAAACCACCCGATTCTCTTTTAACTTCTGAATTTCTGCAGGCTACGTGTACTTGATTTTTGATTTTTTCGTAGCATTATGTCGGTACTCATGTCCCTTACTTATGCTGACATGGTGGGCCATTTTAAATGTTTAGTTAATTTTTGTCAGCTGTTGTGCTTGGATGTCTTTTGACTTGTCTTCGATTTTTACCTATTCCAAAAAATGGATCAAAGAATCTGTATCAAATTTTGTGTGAAAAACAAAGTTAATTGCGCGAACGCATTCTGAATG
Source organism: Copidosoma aretas (assembly GCA_030522625.1). Classification (NCBI taxonomy): domain Eukaryota; kingdom Metazoa; phylum Arthropoda; class Insecta; order Hymenoptera; family Encyrtidae; genus Copidosoma; species Copidosoma aretas. The sequence goes on from JAPYYV010010047.1 coordinate 9,487, forward strand.
TTGACTGTGGCATATAGTAAAGCTACCTTGGACCAAAGCAACGTTTATCGGTGGAACAAAATGTTCTCAGAGGGCTGAGAAGATGTGAACGACGAACAGCGTGCCGGACGCCCAAGAACGTCAACAACAGACGAAAACATTAATAAAGTGAAGAAAATTGTATTGGCCAATCGACGAATCACCGTTAGAGAAGTTGCTGAGTATCTAAACATATCGATTGGCTGGTGCCATTCGATTTAACCAATGATTTGGGCATGAGTCGGGTCGACGCGAAATTCGTGCCAAAATTGCTCAATTTCGACCAAAAACAGCATTGCGTTAATATTGCTCAGGAGATGTTGAACTCGGTATGCGACGATCCAAATGTGCTCCAGAGGGTCTTAACTTGTGACAAATCATAGGTTTATGGTTATGACGTGGAAACTAAAGCTCAATCATCCAAATGGAAGCTGCCGCATGAACCAAGACCGAAAAAAGCGCGCCAAGTTCGGTCGAACGTGAAGGTTTTGCTCCCAGTTTTCTTCGATTGCAGGAGCGTGGTGCATTATGAGTTCTTACCACAGGGTAGTACGGTCAATAAAGAATATTACCTGCAACTTATGCGCAATTTGCGTGAAGCAATCCGCCAAAAACGCCCGGATTTGTGAAAGAACAAAAACTGGCTTTTGCACCATGATAACGCCCCTGCACACACATCGTTGCTTGTGCGCGAATATTTAGCCAAAAAAAACACAATAATGGTGCTGCAGCTACCGTATTCCCCAGACCTAGCCCCTTGTGACTATTTTCTGTTCCCAAAACTGAGGAGGCCCATAAAAGAATGACGCTACGCCACGATTGAGGAGATAAAGACGGCATCGAAGGAGGAGCTGAACAAGATCACAAAAAATGATTTTTCGAAGTGCTGCGAGGTTTGGAAAAAACGTTGGCATAAGTGTATTACATCCGAGGAGGATTACTTTGAAGGGGACAAAATAGATATTCATGAATAAATAAATACTTTTTAAAAAAATAAACAATTCGCGATATTTTTTTAACAGACCTCGTACATTGATACCTAAAGAACATATCTCCAAAATTTCAAGACAATCGTAAATAAAATGATTTTGGCATAAACGTCCTCAATCATGTACTATCTTATACTCAAGAATGAAGAATTTATCAGAACTCACAGTGTAACAGAACTTGGCCCAAATAGCTCCGTTGGTAAGAATATCTGTCTAGTAAATGGAAGGTCGTGTGTTTAAACCACACTCGGGGATGATTTTTTTCATCTTTGACTAACGTTTGTATTTATGTGAAATTCATTTATGGATATTTGCTTTTAAGAAAACACAAGGCATGTAGTGTATCAAAGAGACACATACCCGTGTACACACTTATAGCCTAGTGATATGATAAAGACTATATATTGATTATTGTCTATACACGATTTATTTTTCTTGCCCCAGAAGAATGATAAAATTTGATAAATTAATATGATACATGCCTGATGCAAGAACTATTATGGACTTACTTCAAAGGCAGGAATGTCGTAGTAAATATATGGAGAGGTCATCTAACACATTACCTAACTTCTAATGGTTTTGGAGATAGCGGAGAAAATCTTTGGAAAAATAAGCATTATTGTAAAAATTTATGGAGATATGCATTAGTTTTCGAAAAATTATTTGTCGCAACATAACTTTGAACAATCTGAGGGATTTCTGTTTTTGGTCTCTGAAAATAATAATTGTTATAATACAGTCAAGTCTCTATCATGTTTTACTTTGGTAAGGGGTCCACAGACCGTCCCTCATATTTACACTCGAATTAGCTCCCCGGCCCAATCTGCCTAGGGTGTTGACTCAACTGCGGAGAAAATGCGTGCGAGGCACAGTACACAAGTATGAATCCTATGCCAGAAGTTCAATGTATAATATTGCTCACTCGAGCTGCTCATCGTAGAATTCAATTTAAAAGAATGTTGTACATTACTAGGAAAATGAATTTTCATTTGTACGGATCTTCTTTGAGCAAATTTTATTCATAATACATAGTAGTATTGCCAACGTTTCGGAGA
>JAPYYV010010048.1:0-11548 GCA_030522625.1 Copidosoma aretas
TATGTTTTTCTGCGCTTTTCTGCGTGTGGATTTCCCCACCCAAATCGAATATGCGTGGGGAGTTTTCCTTCCATCCCCACCCACTCCGCCGCCCCTGTTAATGTCAGTGTATGGAATGCTATTTATTTAATGATGTACACTAGGTCTCTTTGGTAATTACAAAAAACTCAACACCAAAGACGAAAAATCAAGAATAAGCAGCTTGATACTGTGTTTAAATCTATAGATATCATACGGAGAAAAATATAAATATAGACAAATAAAGATACAATTTTAAAGACTTGGAGTTAAAAGAAAAAAATCATATTATTTAGTACATCAGACGGAGTTTCTACCTTACCAACTACCTTGTTTTCATAGGTTTCTAATAATACAGGACCACAAAAAGAGAAACAAGTCAGTGTCCTTTTACTAGACCCAACTAAATCTATGTTTTTTTGGTCGCTGAATCTGAATGATATCAGAATTGCCTCAGCACGTTTACATTTTTGGAAATCTAACCTCTAATCCTAAAAAATCCAATAACGGAAGATTATTAATAAAATTCTGAAAACTAATGCGCCCCATTGCCCCTGTATCAAACATCTTTAACAGAAGAGCTTTGAATCATAAGCCATCAACCCTAGAGTCCCTCTTTGAACCACCAAAGCTCTTATAACCTAACCTCAAACCTTCAAAAACCCAATAACGAAAGGGATTAACGAAATTCTGTAATTTAATGCATTAGTTTTCAAAATTTGACTGAAAAGCTTTCGTTATTGGATTTTTGGGGGTTTGAGGTTACGTTAATCGAGTTTTGGTGGTTCAAAGAGGGAGTTGAGGGCTGTTGGCTTATGATTTAAAGTTACTCTGATGAAGATCTTTGGTTATAGGGGTAATCGAGTCCATAAGTTTACATAATTTCGTTAAGAAGCTTACGTTATTAGATTTTTGGAGGTTTGAGGTTAGATTATAAGAGCTTTGGTGGTTAAATGAGGGACTCTAGTGTTGTTGATTTATATTTTTTAGCTAGTCCATTTAAGATATTTGATACAGGGGCAATGGGGCGCATTAGTTTTCAGAATTTTGTTAATAAGATTCCATTATTGGACTTTGGAGGGTTTGAGGTTGGATTTCAAAAAATTTAGATGTGTTCAGGCAATCTCGAATACAAATTCGGTTTCAGCGACCGAAAAAACATAGAGTTAGCTGGGTTTGGTAAAAGGACCCTGACTTTTTTTGTGGTCCTATGCAATTATTGATGATGAAGAATTTTTACTCAAAATAGTGAGAAGAGAAACAAAGCTGATATCTCAAGTTAATAATCAAGCCAAAGTGCATTACAATCGGATGAGAACTAAGAGAGAAAAACGATTTTCCGAATGTATGTTACAGCTGCGAGCGCTTAAGCAGTTTCTCGAAATAACGGGAAGTCATTTTTCTCTCTTAGTTCTCATCCGATTGCAATGAACTTTGGCTTGATTGTTAGCTTGACGTTACAGCTTTGTGTCTCTACTCACTATTTTGAGTAAAAATGTCTTCATCATCAATAATTATTAAAATCGTACAAAGGAAGGTAGTTGATCAGGTAGAAACTCCCTCTGATATACTAAATAATATGATTGTATTCCATCCCTTAGGCGGAAGTTTGTAGTTCCACGGTTAGGGTTAGGCTAGAAGAAGAAGTACTTTTTACCCTCTACTTTAGTGGAACAGCGGAACTATAAACTTTCACGAAAAGGATGGAAAAAAATAGTGTTTCTTATACGGAGGAGGAATGGAACGCTCGCACGAACGTGACTGTGACACCCTCTCGGCTTCGCCTCGAGGCGTCATATCACATTCGCGCGGAAGTTCCTTTTCCCCTCCTTGTAAGAAAATCTACTATTTTTCTTTTAACTAAATGTTACGTATAAAGAAGAGAAGATGCAAATGAATTTTTTATTTATTATTGTAGCACCTGTGAAAATTTCAGTTTATTTGTTACACTGGTTTTGATGAAAAATGATTTTTCTCTTTCGATTCTAAACCAATTACAAAATACTTTAGCTTAATTGATGCCTCGGTCTAACAGATTTGTGCCTCTTCTTATTATTTTACGAAAAAATGGATGTAGTATTAATAAATAATTACAGTTTATAAAAATGAGGTAGTCGGTAAGGTACAAATTCAGCCGATATACTGAATTCCGTTAATACTATCGATTGTAAAAGTTTTGTACATCAAACAATAGGTTGAGTTGCGATGTTATATTTTCAAATTATTTTTTTCACATCATACTGCGTTATAATGTTCTAGGCACGCATAAATTATTGTTATCGATGTGTGCGGCGCTGTTCGGTAAACAAATTTCGGCCACGATAGTTATAGGCAGCGATTTTTGTGGTCGGTTCTCAGACTATATGAGAATTGGTGCATTGATGTGCAAGAGGGTGATATAGTTTAATTTTTTTCAAGAACACGTTTAATTTTTAATAATTTTTCAACTATTGTTTGTATGTATTTGGACTGATAAAAATTGGACGGGCTTTGAAGATGGATGTATTATAAAAAATTGTGGGGCATTAATATTCCGGACTATTCAGGACGCAGAGTCCTTAGTCCATTATAAAAAAAAAAAAAAAATTTAAATCATCAATTTTGAAAAACCTTCATTAAGCATACTTACGATAAAATGATACGTATCTGTTACTTTCTTAATCCAGCACAAGTCGTATAATGTATTTATTATCTAAAGCGGGAACATTGTTTAAAAAACCATTAGAATATATTAAAATATTTCGGAGAAAATAAAAAATTTTAAAATACTATGTCGTATGTATTATCGCGATGTCTACATTATTTTCAGAATAAAAAAACTCCCAATCAGCAACAGCCTTAATTCTATAAAAAAAAATTGACAAACAAGGTACACAGGGGTATGAGGATTTCGTATTGACTTTACCTATGACGTCAATAATGACGAAGAATGTGTAAATTTTGAATACTCTCATACTGATTACCGTTTCAGAAAAGTCTAATACTCTAACAGGTTTTTTTTTTGTAAATAGAGACATTGGTGAAATCATGCCGATCGGTACTACAATAAATTAATAACAAAATTATCTAGTTACTAGTTTAAAATTCCGGTTGAAAACCAAGATATCTATTAAAATAATAACTTCCTCAGACAACAATGCATCTCAGCCTATAATCAAAGTTGAAGCAGAACCAAGGCAATACTTCGGGCCCTTTGGTGGGTTAACCCGAATTTTCCCGTCGGATTTTCGTGCCATTTTTCTTGCCCTACAATCATATAAAAGGTGTAGAATGATACGTAAAAGTACGGAACCGGATGTATGTGAAAATCTACCAATTAAAAAAAAAATTAGTTTGAATGATTATAGTATAGAACTTTATCTCATAATCTTATCGTCAAAAGCCCAAACTCTCTTCCTCGCGTGACTTTGAAGACAGATATTCGACTCTTTCATACGTAGACAAGTTAAAGTAGTTAAATAATACAAATTAAAAACTTTACTACGATCGAGAATTGTACCATGAGTACAAAATAATTTTTTATCATCTTGTTGAGCTCATCAGACTTATTCTATAAAATTAAAACTACTTATACCAATCGGAAAGTAAAAATATAGTATACAAACATTTCTACACTGAGCGCCCGATTCCTTAAAATCAAATAAAATTTATTCACCCTCGTTCCGTTAAATATTTTCTTTAAATTAAACAAATTAAACTTGATTGGAATGGATATTTCATTAAATTAAAATGTAATTTTTTTAATCACGAATTTTTCATTTCATAATAAGAAATATTTTTTCGATCAAATAAATTGTTACAATTGAAAGAAAATATTTAACCGGACGAGGGTGAAGAAATTTTCTTGAATCCTTAGAAATCGGGCGCTCAGATATAAACGTTAAAAATTTGCATGGTTCTTTGCAACACTGATGTCCATTTTTATTTTAACAATGGTAGGTAATCAATAGAATTGATGTAGGCTGAAAGTTGGGTAAATATGCAGAAGTGTGGCTCCACCAATAACCCAACCCATTATACCAATGTAGGGTGGAGCCACACTTCTGCATATTTACCGAAAGTTGTTATCGAAATGGACTTCATGTAACGACCTCGCCAACATCACCACTCTACCTCTACAAGTTTGCTAAGTTACTCCATTTTAACAGGCAGAAGATAAATATATTTTTTTTAAAAGTTTTCTAATGCAAGACAAATACAATAAATAATGCAGATCGTTCTATTAAAAAATGTACAGTACTGTATCACTTAATATTACTATTATAATATGAGTGATACAATTTATATGTATAATATGTGTACATGAATTACGCGCTTGTATGTGTAGGTATATATTATGTACATCAATTTTATTGTATATGTTAAGTATAAGTATACATATATATTTATTGATCGACACATGCACAAGATCAGTAGAGATTTCCTGCTGAGAGGCAGAAAATAAATAAAACTCCTCAAATTGCAATTTTTGAGCTCGGTTATTTTACCCCTTATCACTAACTTAGTGCAAATGCATTGAAATGAATACTGATCTTAATGAAATTGAGAATAGGTGTGAACAGACAGCGGACGATATATGTGTATTAGTACGTAGATAAAAACATATGTGTTCGAACCTGACATTTTGATATAGTTATCATGTGTTGAATTCTGAAAACTTGGAGGTTCATTAAAATTCCAGTCTCACTGCATATATAAGTTAGAAAAATTGTCTAGTCGTGATGCAGTCCACCTTTTTCCAGCAAAGCGTCTAAAGATGCGCGTGAAAATTTTTACTTGGTTTCTTTTCGGAACAGCTGCTTTGTCAACAGCTAAGCCATTTAATGACGAAACCTACCACAATAACGTAAGAGAAAAACAAAATAATTTATTGTTTCGTAAATATTTTTTCTCGTCAATAGTGTGCACTTAAAATAAATGAAATCGGCTTGATAAAGTCTGCTGGTTTACCTATAATCAACAAAAGCCAATCCTAACAATAAGTTAATCTTTCATCACTAATAGCTGATTATAATAATTCAATTCTTACAGGTGTCTGATTATGCTAAAACAACAAATGATTTTTTGGATGGTATCCACAGGGAATTCGGGAATGAGCGTGATAAATTAAGAAACAACGTAGAAAAATTAGTCAACTTTGTAAAAAATAAAACTATAACATTCATAGAAAAGTGTCAAGACGAAATGAAAGAATTAAGTAAAAATACAACGGAATACAAGAACCTTACAAGTGTTGTGAATAAACTCATAGAATTCAGTAAAATAAATTATGAACTTTTACCAAATGATTTGATGAAGTTGAACACTGCAGCACATACAAATCATAGTCTGGCTGAAGTACGCAGAGAAGAATTAAGTCAGTTTAAAAAAGAATTCGATAACATAATAGAATTGGCAGAATTAACTCATGAGGAAGAAATAAAAGAATTGTTTAAAACTTTGAGAAACACGGGCAGGGATTTAATGTCACGTATTACTAAAATAATTAGAGGATTTAACCAAACAGAGACCGAATCAGAGGATTTGAAAAAACACATCAGACAAAGCTTAACTGACATCAATGACAGAACATCCAAACAGGTAATAAAGCTATATTTGTAATTTCAAGTTAAAAGGGGTATACCTGGTTACGGGAATTACAATGCTATATTTTAAAATAACTGTTGTTCATAAATAGAAAACGTTCCGAATATCCAGCTACTCATGCAAAAGATGCGATTGCATAGTAAAAGCTGTCTTCAATAAAAAAAAATTTCAAGAAATCTAATTGTTTTTCATTCAAGACACACATCTCTTCCAATTTTAGATTGTACTTATTGCAATAAAAAAAAATCCATAAACACTATAGTCAAGTTTGTGAATAGTATCATATATTGGTTCCTCAATTCTTTTGTTAATTTTTATCAGATGGACACATGTTTATCTCAGTATGATGCATCTTTGCTCATTTAATTGCTATGGTGTTTCGTTTCCAAAATAATACACTATTCAATTATAAACATGAAAATTCTGTTTGAAATTTAACAGACAACACACGTTTTGAGTGAATGATATTTTACACGAATTTCGTGTTAAGAGTACACTTAAGTAACGGCCACTTACAGTCACTTACAGTCATTTTTATTATCACATTCGTTATCAGCACACCCAAAAGCATATATAAACGAATTTTCAGCAAGATCGGATGTGTATTTTCACCAAAATAAAAGGTAAGTTGTATTCGGAAGTACAACGCTTAAGGAGGTTCAATGATTTTCTCAAAATGCTCTAGAAAAAGCAGTGAAACTTTCTACAATAACTATTCAGAGTGTCAGGAAACTATGTGAATTTTTTCAATATTTTTTACTACAAAATTATTTATTGATCAAAAATAAGCCAGAACTCATTTCTGTCCTTAAGAGATTGTGTTTGGGTTGAAATTTCACCAATGAAAAAAATTTGTGGTGAAATTCTTTGAAAAAATTCACACAGTTTCCTGTCACTTTAAATAGTTGTTGTTGAAAGTTTCACCGCTTTTTCTGCATTTTCAGAAAATTATTGAACCTCCTTAAGCTTTGAATACTGCTTGAAACTGAATAAAATGACTCTAAAACTATTTATGGGCATTTGCCGTCAATTTTACTGTGAAATGACCCACGTATGTTATTAGAAACTATTCTGTTGAAGTTTCGAGTGTTGGCAATGATGTTCCATTGGTCGTTACATTGGTGACTACACACGTTTTGTGAAAATTATATTTTACACGAATTTCGTGTTAAGTGTACACAAATCTTGTGTTATTTAGCCCTTATACTCGATTGTACTCATATCTTATGCAGAAACTTTGTGTACGAAATACAACTATTTTGTGTACGAAAGTACAAAATTGTGTGCAATTTTTACAAATAATAAGTGTAAAATAGCAAACTACATGAAATTTCTAACTGTGCATAAAATAATGAGACAGTCTCGGGATTGACATCAGAAGTACGTTTCACGTCATTAAGAATGCGATAGGTGTCCCTGCAACCGCGACCAGATTTTCCAGAGCACCAAATCAATACAATTCGACAGCTCGATCGTCGCTCGACTTACTTACTCGATCATCTACGCCGATCCCCCGAAATCCTCCTGTCCGGAAAAAAAAAGACGGGGCTACAATAACCCAGCCAACCTCCCTATCTCCGAAAACGATCGCATCCTCCGCCAAAAGCCGCCCTTTCCAGTTTCCACACCCCGCACCAATCATCCCGTCAGCCACGTCCACCTTGCACTTTAGCCGTGTACAGCATCGCGAGCGAATTTTTCGGAGTGCAACGGCACGCGGCCGGTATAACGGGGCTCCCTTTTTCCTCGCCCGCGCCTCCGCAGGGACCCAAGATAGAGATCGGCGCGATGAATCCCCGAAAGGGCGCAGGTGCATAAAAAGCAAGATGCGCGGCTCGAAAGAGGAACCGCGCGCGTGCCCCCCGGAAATGGGTCGGAATTAGCATGCGCGGAGGGGGTGGAGCGCGGCCGGTGCATCGCGCTCTTCCCATATACCCGGTGCGTCTCGTGGCCCACTTTCGGCCGAGATCGTACCGAGATAGCGGCCGAGGGGGCGCGGGGTATACGGTGTGTATTACGAGTCTCGCGTGATTGCTACCGATTCGCGCACACAAGGCTCACAGCTGCACCGGGGCCGACCGGCGTTCGCCATTTTCTTCGGCGCGCCGGCATGCCTGCCTACCCGACTGTAGGTCATGCATGCTTGTATGCACCTATCCCTCTACGAGTGGGCGAACGGATTTAAACCGTACGGAGCGGCGAGAAGTATAGACCCATTGGCTACTACCAACTCGTCGGCCCGGCGTATCTCGGCACCGGCTCCTCGCGAAGGACTGGCCGATGCGCGCAACCATACGTATACGCACACCTGTGCACACGGGTATATATTCCCTCCACCTCCGCTACTTATGCTCGTGCATACACCAGCCGAGAGTTTTCTTCCCCTCTTTGCAGGGCTCCACGGCTGCAGTGGCAATTAAAATTCTTTTCCCCGCGCGCGCGCGCGTTCGCCGTCACGTTTTCTCCCTTCCTCTTTCTTTTGCCCGCGCGTATGTATATATATGTATACACACACAAGAGGTACGTCCTACCTACCATATAAGCGGCTGCTGATGCCTCGCTTCACGCTGCGCCAGAGCCGGAATCGCAATTAAAAGCGCTGCTCGGCGAGCGAACGCGCGCGTACGGAGAGTGAGTATAGGGTATACGTGCGACTGAGCATTATGCGGCAGCGATTGTGTGTACTGCACGTATATTACGTATAAAAAATACGTAGGATATGGGTAGCAGCAACAAGCTGATATATTATCGTAGACTGACAGCTTTTTGCGTGTATGTATGTATATATGTATATATATAGACAGCTCGTCTCGCTTTTTTAGGGGTAAGAAGCGCGCGTATGTTGTATGTACGTATTTACTGTCTGTTATACTTCATACCCGTATAATACGGAAGGAAAATAGAGAGAAGCTGCACCGAGCGATGGAGTTATTAAAGCTCCGTAGGGATTGCGGATGAGGGAAGAAAGGTCGGAACTTCTGCTGAGTGCTAGTGCTTATGGGGTGTGAAAAGTCAGATAGGCGATACTTAAGGTGCTTTGCGCGAAAAATTACTTTTTATATTTTTGCTTGAAAATTTTCTCGTAAGTAGATTATACATTAATACACGTTCCCTGTAAATTTGCAAGAGATCGTACGTTTAGTTTTTGTAAAAAACAACTTCAAAGTTCGTTAAAATCGTATATGAGCGTCCTTGTCTAACAACCGGTGTCTTATGGAACAGCTCTTGAATTGCCGCTCTGTTTTGGAGATTATTCGAAGGAAAATTTATTTGTCATCAAATAAAAACTTTTCACTTATTCTTAAAAGTTTAAGAAATTTTTTGATCAGTTGCAGAAAAAAATTATACGTTCACGTTAGAAGTAATTTGAGTTAAACAACGAAAAACGACGAAAAATAATGGTTAAATGTGCTTTCGACACACACACACACACACGCGCGCGCGCGCGCACATACTCATTTGGCTCTATCAGTGAGCAACGATTATGAAAATATCGCTAGATGGCGTACCTCTCGAGCGCAAAGCACCTTAAGTACCGCTAAAAAATATGATGATTCGGCGGACTAGGTAATAGGTCCCGTTGTTCAATAAAAAAAAATAGAATAAGTACAACAAAACACATTCATCAAATGAAAAAAATTTTTATTTGATGGATGGCGGTGGAGAAAACCTTGCATAAGTATAGAACGTTGTTGTGGTCGAGGAAGTTGAAGATAGTGTCAGATTCTAACTGACTAAAACCATCCACTGCCACACTGCAAAAAATTGGGAGAACCACCTTCTTAACTTTTCTGTGAGCAGGACCCTCAAGCGTTTGGTGATACCGCTTTCTCATCTTGGGTGAACCGTTTCCCCAAAGTGAGGGAGCAGCAGCACTAAGCAAATGGGAGGATTAGTCTTCAATACAGTTATTTTGATTTTACATCTTTAAATAAGGAACAATTCAATATAAGAGGATGAAATTTATATTAAAGCTCGACATAATATACTTATGGCATTTCAATTTTTAGATCCATCTCTCTATTTTTTACGTCTTGCAGCCTCAATTGTATTCTTGTTCGTGAAGGATGACAATTTAAACTTGTCAGTATGATCAAACATATTCACATACACATTAATATATAATAAACAACATGATGTTTCGCAATTAGAGTCGTGAAATTGTGAGAATGACAATAATAAACAAGAATGAACAAAAAAGTTCACGTAATCGTGGACAATAAGTACAGATAACTGAAGAACTGCGAGTAATCGTCGAGAAAATGCGTTTTGAAAAGAAGGTTGACTATACTTTTGGTGGGGGGTACGAGGGAAAGATCCGACTTTTAGGTTAGAAGTGCACGCGTGCGTACATTGAAAGATCGATGATCATCAGAAAGATTTATTACCAACGTTTTTCACATAAACCAAATGATGAAAATGTTCCACATGTGGTATATATATATACCGCAAAAACGGTAAGAACTAGTAGAAGAGAGAAATATTTGTTGTTAGTTACTGAAAGAATCCTATCTTGAGGGGGCTCCAGCGGGAGGGGTTGAGAGGTCGCAGGTAGTTTATTAGATAAATGAAAATCCGCTGATTCCACCGGTGTCCTGATTTACCCCTCCAGCCCTTCAAAATTTCGAGATATTTGCTCTCAAAGTTTGAAAATTAATATAACCTCTTATGGAGCAACGTGAAAACATCTTTCTGTACCCGAAATCAAGGAGGTAGTATTTGCATTTGTTCAACATACAGCTATAACTATATATGGAAGCATTTTGTTTGTGCATGATGTGATCTCCTAATCTTATGCTTTTGTGCAACTGCTGTGCTCTTATGTTTGCATTATTTTTAAAATTTAAGTTTCAAAAATAAAGAAAAATCAAAATTTAAAAGAAAAGTGAACGTATCGAAAATTTTTTTTTTAAAGAAGAAAATTGACTTTCCCAAAAAAAATCCCGGCATTATTGAAATCGGCCTAAGAAATCCTAAGATATGACTGATTATGTACATTCCCTATTTACACCCACGCACACCCAGCAACTAAATTTTTAATCTTAACTAAATTTTTTTTTGTGTAAAATTTAATGATCTTTCTGAATTCCTATCGTTAAATATCCTAAAATAACAATGAATAGCTTAAAAATCAACTTTTCCGAAAAAATAGATTTTAAAAAATCGATAAAATAAAAATAAAAAATAAAATATACAGCAAAACCCAAATTTTTTTTTCAGCGGTGATAGAAATCCAAAAACAAAAAAAAAAATAAGCCCTGTTGGATCAAAATCGGTCGAGGGAATCCTGAGACCTGAGATACAACTGATTACATACACAAGCACAAACACACACACACACGCACACACACACACACACACACACACACACGCACACACAAACAAACAAACACAGAGACGGACATTTTCCAAAAATGATATATTTTGATTCTAAACTTCATAAAACGTGTTTATAACGTGTTTTTTCGAAATTTGATTTTTCGTCCATAGCAAAGCTTCCTCTACGAGGAAGCAAAAACCCAATTTAAATGATTACAAATTAACTTTAGAAATCATGAAAATAAATTTTTGATCAAACGTTGGGGGTTGGCGCGCGAAGCGTGCAGGGGGCAGATATCAACAAAATTTTTTTTCTGCATACCCCCGCCGAAAGTGCTTCATATCTGCCCTGCTCCAAAACAGATAATCAGCTCTTTCGACGAGGGTATGCAGAAAAATAGTCTACGCACCATGTTCGGAGGTTAAGAAATGCATTAGATTTCACGTTAACCACCCTCGGCTTCGCCTCGGGCGTTTATTCTCGTGAAATCTAAGACATTCTTAACCTCGTTCACTAGGTGCGTAAAAGGGCATGCATATGCTCTACGGTACCGACTTACCTCGATTGCAGCTTCCCAAATTACGTCGCGAAAACTGATTTAAACGATTTTTCTGTTTGGTAATC